>VSMD01065357.1:39392-80093 GCA_008750895.1 Mirza zaza
GATGGAGCAAGGAAGGGACTGGGTCCTGGAGGGGAATGGGGGAAGAGGGGACGGGGCGGAGGAGGGGTCGGGGCCCAGGAAAGGATGGGGCACAGGAAGGGACTGGGTCCTGGAGGGGAAGGGGGGAAGAGGGGACGGGGCGGAGGAGGGGTCAGGGTCCAGGAAGGGTCGGGGCCCCGGAACGGATGGGGCATAGGAAGGGACCAAGTTCTGGAGGGAATGGGACGGAGGAGGGGTCAAAGGCCAGGAGCGATCGGGGTCCAGGAGAGGATGGGCACAGGCAGGGACTGGGTGGAGGAGGGGTCGGGGCCCAGGAAGCGATGGGGCACTGAGAGGGACTGGGTGCTGGAGGGGACTGGGCGGAGGACGAATGGGACTGCGGAGGGGTCAGGGCTCAGGAGGGGTCGGAGCCCAGGAAGCGATGGGGCACAGGAAGGGACCAAGTCCTGGAGGGAATGGGACGGAGGAGGGGTCAGGGCCCAGCAGCGGTCGGGGTCCAGGAGGGGATGGGTACAGGAAGGGGTAGGGTGCTGGAGGGGTCTGGGCACGGGAGGGGTAGGCCCTGGGCCCCGATGCTCCGTTAGTTCCCTCTGACCTCCGTGCCTCGGCCTGGGCTCCCTGGGCTGCCTGTGCCTCTGGGGAAGCACTTCGGAGGCTTTCAGCGGAGGAGGATGGCCTTTGCTCTACCCAAAGAGGGGTCTTGGCCTGGCGGCAGCCAGGAGGGCAGTAAAAGGGCCTGTGAGTGCGGAGGGAGCGGATGCTGAAGTGATTACACAGCGCCATGCTTTTGTTCCGCTTCTGAAGACTTCCGCCTGTGAACTGCCGCCGCTGGGGGGAAACATTAATTTCAAGAGGGCCATTCACTAAAATAGCATAGCAGCAACACAGTAAACATTTACTAAGCAAAGTTGCATAAATGCATTTTTCCACTTTGTGAGCACGAATATCTTATGGTCTGCCAGGTTTTTATAGGTTTTGTCGTCCAGTTTAAACTCTACAGCATTCTTTATGCTCGGCCAGGTCCCCTGAAATTGACACTATTATGGAAGAGTGCTAATAGCTTGGAAGTTTCATTTATTTGAGTTCTAGTGGTTCTTTCTTAAATTCAGTGTGTTGGCTTATGAGTTATGAGCCCTAAGAGTATTTAGAGATTACTTAGCTCCAAATGTAGCTCGAGATAGTAGTCATTATACCTCCAAGGATCTTTTCTCTTCTGTGGAGCGCTCCGCTCTGCCCCTCGCTCTTTTAGTTACTTTCCTGATCAAATTTGAGTCTTTCCAAATCACTGTGGAAATGCGGTCCTCAGACTTGAACACAGTAGCTAGACCAACATGGAATGAATGGAGTGGTGCTGTTATCCCCTGGTTTTGGACACCGCCTTTGTATTAACACTGCCCACAGGGAGAGTATGGTAGTGGACACAGGCCACATCTCACAACAGTGTGACCCCGGGCAAGGAACTCCCCAAATCTCCACTCCTGTCCTCTGATACGGTGTTTTTATCAGCATCATTTTGCTATTGGAAAGGTTCTGTTATATAATATATGCCAAACATTCTTAAAAAGTGCTATACATAGGAGATCTTGTGTGTTTCCTTCTTCTCTCAGCTTCTTTTTTGGTAGCTGTGTTAGACTGTTCACTTATTTTGTGGTTGCCCAGAGCTAAACTCCTGAAGTCCTTTCCCTCAGGTGATACTAATAATTAGATTCTAATTATTATTAGTTTTCTTAATTATTCTGCTTTGATTTTTTTTTTGAGGAAAGGATTTTATATTTATTGAATTTTGTCCTTGGTTTGAGCTCATTCTTTAATGATTGAGATCTTTAAAAAAATCTTGGTTATCATTTATCCCATTCATGATGTAGCCCAGTTAAATGTCACTGACAGAATTGATATGCGTGCATGTACTCCATGCCTTTGTCTCATCAATGACAAAATATTTTAAGCAGGTCAATGATGGTGACATTTCTTAGGTTGCCTCTAGAGACTGTGCTCTCTCCTTTAATAGCGGTTAGAGTTGAGTTTGGTGTTTTAGCCCACTAGGAATTCACCTAATAGTGCTGTTACAATACAGTATTACTGAAAACTTTATTAAACTTTCTGTGGAAATTCAGTCATCTTTTATATTTTTGAATGTTCCATGCATATACCATCCTTTAAACATTCTTCTGCATGTGATTAGCATTCGTGATATTAATCATTTAAGCAAATGTCTTCCTTTTGCTGAAAGAAAGACATTTAAAATTCCACTGGATATGAAACTGAAAGTAATGTTTTGTATTTTTATTTCAAATGAAAGCATAAATTGATCATTTGTTGTATTGCTTTTTAAAAGGACTTTGGGAGCCAGGCATGGTGGCTCACGCCTGTAATCCTAGCACTCTGGGAGTCCGAGGTGGGTGGATTGCTCAAGGTCAGGAGTTCAAAACCAGCCTGAGCAAAAGTGAGACGCTGTCTCCACTTAAAATAGAAAGAAATGAATTGGCCAACTAAAAATACATAGAAAAAAAATTAGCTGGGTATGGTGGTACATGTCTGTAGTCCCAGCTACTCAGAAGGCTGAGGCAGGAGGATCGCTTGAGCCCAGGATTTGAGGTAGCTGTGAGCTAGGCTGACACCATGGCACTCTAGTCCGGGCAACAGAGTGAGACTCTGAAAAAAAAAAAGACAAATAAAAATAAATAAATAAATAAAAGGACTTTGGTTATGTCTTTCTCAAATTGTATGCACTTAGAAGAGTTTTATAGTTTAAATAGTTATAATTTTATTAATATTTGAAATATTAAAAAGAGCCTTTTGAAAAAAGCAGAAAGTTAAGTGTTCATTGATGATATTTAATATTGCAGTATTTCTAAAGGTGTAGAATTCAGCTTGCTAACACAAAGTGTTTTGGTGGATTTCATTCATTTGTGAAGTATTTGGCCAGTGCCTGCTGTGTGCAGAGCACTGTGCTGTATTGAAGCTGTACGTGTGTGTGTGTGTGTCTGTCTTGATCACAGACAGCAGAGGGTATAACATGTATGTGGCAGCAGATGATAGGGAGGGAAGAGTTGGGCAGACCATAAGTCAGTTAAGAGTTCGGAAAGAGAGTTTATATTTAATACATTTATTTCAATGATAGGATAGGGAGATTGGCCTTTTGGAGAGGGCTATTTATTAGTTTCTTGAAAATAATGTTTGTAAAAAAACAGGAGACATTTTACTTACATAAGCTTTCTGTTTAATATGGTGACTTGTCCAGTAATATTTGGTAAATGTGAATATTTTGAAGGAAAATAATTATCTTTTGGGATTCCAGGTTTCTGTTTTAGTTTGTATTTAGATGAAACAGTGGACAGTGGTTAAAGTAGCTTATTTTTAGAGTGAAGAAGTTTTCTTTCTTGTTACAGTTCTATGATCAATTTACTAAAGTGTTTATTAAACACAGTTGTGGGCCACATGACATTTTGTTCATCAGTGGATCACATTATCATATATTTTTAAATATTTTTACTGCACCTTTTCTATATTTAAGTATGTTTAGATACACAAGCAGTTACCATTTGATTACAGTTGCCTGCAGTGTTAGAATAATAACCTGCTGTGTGGGTTTGTAGCCCAGGAGCAATGGGCCATACCACACAGCCTAGGGGTATGGTACATTGTGCCATCTGGGTTGTGTTAGTGCACTCTGTGGTGTTTGCACAAGGAGGAAACCACCTAAGGGTGTAT
This sequence comes from Mirza zaza, assembly GCA_008750895.1. Taxonomy (NCBI): domain Eukaryota; kingdom Metazoa; phylum Chordata; class Mammalia; order Primates; family Cheirogaleidae; genus Mirza; species Mirza zaza. The sequence goes on from VSMD01065357.1 coordinate 43,104, forward strand.
TTCTCAGAACTTGTCTCCATCCCCACGGTTAGCAACATATGACTATATTAACAGACCAGTTGGATTTGGGAACTCTATATCGCTAAGATGTTGTGAAGATTAGTGACTCTTTATATTTATTGATCCATTTATGCCTCACAGCAATCCTTTGTGGTAATTCTTCAGCCTCAGGTAGACCTGCCAGCCCACTGACTTTCCTCCAGCATCTCTCCGTTAACTCTTTCTGATTTCACTTACCTCCTTGCCTAGCTCAGATTCCCTCATGCATTATTTCAGCATTCCTTTTACAAACAACTGCAACTTCCTTACCCCTCTTCCCATGATAGCAACGTGAAAAACCCTAAACTGGTTATTAAATCAAACATTTAAATAAGATTTATGTTAATATAGGTTTAGCATCCCTAATTCGAAAATTCTAAATCTGAAGTGCTCCAAAATCTGAATGTTTTGGGCACTGACCTGACAGCACAGGTGGAAAATTCCACTCCTGACTGTGTGTGACGCGTCATAGTTAACGCCGGCATACAACACACGATTTCCTCAGCCTCCCCAAGGGAAAAATAAAGTTACCCTCAGGCTGTGTGCATGAATTGTATATGGAACATAAGTGAGTTGTGTGTGTCAGTATCCCCAGATGCCTCATGATGTATATATTAGATATTCCAAAATGTGAAAAATCCTCAGTCTAAAACATTTCTGGTCCCGTGTGTTTCAGATATTCAGCCTGTACTGACAAACAGCCTGAGATGAAGACAGTCGTGCCTGTAGCCTTAAGACTCTGTGCTGAGAGCTTAGTCTCCGTAGAAGACCTGGGGTGGAAGGAAGTGGTACCAGGACCAGCACAGACTGCTGGGAGGAAGGAGGAGGATACACATACAGAGGCAAAAGTTGAAAAAAACAGCAGGAAAAAATTGTCACAAAGAGAAAGATTAACAAGAAAAAAAAATTTATAAGAGGTTAGAAAAGTGAAAGCTATAGAACTAATGTTGGGAAAATATTGGTGGGTAAACTATAGCTGAAGAAATAGGAAGAGGCAGAACTTGGATTAGCCAGATAATCTGTTAGTTGTAATAACATAGCGTGTGGCATAGACATTATGAACCCATCTTTGAGATATGACTTCTTCATAAGAGTTCAGAAAGTTAACAAAAGAGGAAATTACTCCAGTATGAAAAATCTCCATTTAGCGCCAGATTTGGGGGAAGCGATTGTTTGAAATGCATTTGGTTGAAAATTGATCAATGGGAAAAGATTGCCAGTGTGTTGAGTGTATCGTGAAGCGATGAACAAAAATAAAGCTGTAAAGAACAGCGTGTGACTTACAGGAGGTGAGGGAAGGGTCGTGAAAGGCAGAATGTGAGGAGTTTGCAGGCTGGTTGTGAAGAAGACAGCTTATTTCCTAGAGAAGACAGGGCTAGAAAAGCCCCTGGTGTCCTACTTGAGATAAAAGTGATACCTGTGACTGTGTGCTGAAAGGCAAGTTCGTACTGCAGTTTTTGCACTGTTTGTCACCAGCAGGTAGAATCTTTAGAGTGCACTGACCTTCCAGTTGACATTTATCAGAAGGTTTCTACTGATGAAGTTCTCAAGGGCAGGGAGGGAAGCCCTCTACTGTTTTTTTTTTGTTTTTTTTTTGAGTCAGAGTCTCACTGTGTTGCCCGGGCTAGAGTGCCGAGGCATCAGCCTCGCTCACAGCAACCTCAGACTCCTGGGCTCAAGCGATCCTCCTGCCTCAGCCTCCCGAGTAGCTGGGACTACAGGCATGCGCCACCATGCCCGGCTAATTATTTCTATATATATTAGTAGGCCAATTAGTTTGTTTCTATTTATAGTAGAGACGGGGTCTCGCTCTTGCTCAGGCTGGTCTCGAACTCCTGACCTTGAGCAATCCGCCTGCCTCGGCCTCCCAGAGTGCTAGGATTACAGGCGTGAGCCACTGCTCCTGGCCTTTTTTGCTTGATTTAAATGTGTGAAGACAGAGTCTCCTTTTTTCTGTGAGGCCATATCAGGATGGCTGTCACAGGCTTTTGATGTTTTCTTTCCTTTACAAAACACGCTTTAGAAACTACAAGGTAATTGCATGTTTTTAGCATTGTAAAGCAAGACATACTTTCTTGTTTCTTTTCTTTTTTAAAATTTTTTGTTTTTATTTTTTCCAGCATATTGTGGGGGTACAAATGTTAAGGTTATGTATATTGCCCTTACCCCCCCCCCACCGGAGTCGAGCTTCAAGCGTGTCCATCCCCCAGTTGGTGCACATTGCATTCATTATGTATGTATATACCCATCCCCTCCCCCCCACCTGCCTGACACCCGATATATGTTATTCCTATATGTCCACTTAGGTGTTGATCAGTTAATACCAATTTGCTGGTGAGTACATGTGGTGCTTATTTTTCCATTCTTGGGATACTTCACTTAATAGAATGGATTCCAGCTCTATCCAGGAAAATACAAGAGGTGCTATATCACCGTTGTTTCTTTCTTTTTTTTTTTTTTTTTGTTGTCATAGAAAGTGATGAATTAAGTAGAAATTTTATTTCCAAGCTCTTCAAAGATTATGACTAGCACAAATAATGTATCCCTCTAAAAGTGTTCCAATTAAATCAAAGGCACATCATCAAAGTAAAACACTTATGACATTAAGAATTCTTTTAGGTTGTAATATTTTCACATTGTGTTATTTTTAACCATTTACAAGGTTCAGTAGGTCACATTTTAAATGTTTTTAAAGACATGAAACAATGTAGTATTCTTTTTTTTTTTTTTTACATACAACTACAAAGTAGAGGAACATTAAGAATACAAAGACTGATTCTGCTTCATATACATGATGGGGCAACCTAAAACACAACATAACTTTAATCTTTCCAGACAGGTTTGCTAAGAAATAGCTCTCATGTTTAGTGTTAAAAATAAAACAATCTTCTCATTTAGAAAAATCAAGACATCATTTGATTAGTAAAGCCTATTCTTCTACCCCAATTTTTACTTGCTTGTTTTCATTTAGAAATTGTAAATTCATGAGAAAAGAACAAATTTTGTTATGATATAAAACTCTTTGTCAGAAAAACAATTACAAATATTCAATTTTTTTTAACAAAAATGTTTTCCTTCCTAAAATGTAAACATCCAGTAAATAAAATATACATGATATTCCTGGTATAGAAACACCAGAAATTCACTTATGAAAGACATGCATTGTGGTATATTTCATGGTAAGGTTTTTGTCTTAAGTATAAAGCACTTCACCAAAAAAAAAACCCAGGCCATTATTATTTAAAACTCTACTCCTTAACTCAGTTTCCTTATTTTAGAGAAACTCATCAATTCCTATAGAATTTTGGCTATAGGAAAGGACTAAAATATCTAAAAGTCATTTGGCTAGGGAAAAGTGTTTTCTTGAGACTTGGAGGCAGTCATTCATCACTTTGTACTTGAAGGCATTCCTCAGAGAACTTCTTCCCTAGAGTCTTCAGAGTAAAGCACAGGATCTGGGCTCCTGGAAGGAAGGGGTTGCTTCCAGCTGGAACGCCAACCAGCAGGGCATCCTTGCAGGCATTCTGCATGCAGTACTGCTGAAGCTCTGCAGCTGCCTGAGAAACCTTGATGCGCTCCACGCCGGCCTCCAGCTTGAGCTGCTCCACCAGGTGCTGCAGGGCGCTAGCGCTGGTGCCGGAGGACATGGCGGCGGCGAGGCCTCACCGTTGTTTCTTATAGCTGAATAGTACTCCATGGTATACATATACCACATTTTATTAGTCCACTCATGTATTAATGGGCACTTCGGTTGTTTCCACATCTTTGCAATTGTGAATTGTGCTGCTATAAACATTCGAGTACAGGTGTCTTTTTCATAGAGTGACTTTTGTTCTTTTGGGTAGATGCCCAGTAATGGGATTGCTGGATCAAATGGTAGATTGACTTGTATCGCTTTAAGGTATCTCCATGTTGCTTTCCACAGAGGCTGAACTAGTTTGCAGTCCCATCTTTTCTTTTTTTAAAAATAAAATAGGCCTACGCATGTATAATTTCACAAATGAGATAATCCTTGGCCTTGTAGTTATGGAAAGATGGAGTAGATAATAGTTTTACTTTTTCTTCCTGTTAAGTACAACTGGACATTACATTTAAGACAAATGCATGACTCAGGAGTAGACTGGCTGGGGGACCTAAGACACAGCACAGCTGAGCTCACCGGGCCTTCTTTCTGCCTCGTGCATCCCATGTTGTCGCTCAGGAAGCTATTGACCCAGGAGCACAAAGGGGCCCAGACAAAGCCCCAAGGAAAACCTGCCTCTCTAGCTGACAGATCAGGAAGGGAGCAGCTTCCAAATTAGAAATAAAACCATCCTTTTTCTTTTCAGAGATCATAATGGTCTACATAGGTAATCCCAGGGAATCTATAAAAAATTCTAGAACTTATAAATTGTAAGTTCAGCAAGAATGCACAATACAAGTTTAATACACAAAAATCAATTGTATTTCTATGTACTAGAAATTAACATGTGGAAACCAAAATAAAAATACAATATTTCAAATTGCTCAAAAAATAAAAAGAAACACTTCAGTGTGAAACTGAGCAAACATACATAGAACTTATATGCAGAAAACTGAAAAAACTGAGGAAAAAAAGATCTAAATAAATACTGTTCATAGAGTGGAAGGAACGACATAATAAATTTATCAATTTTCTCCAAATTGATAATACAGATGTAACACAATTCCTATTAAAATCCCAGCAAGATTTTTGTAGATATGGAAAAGATTATTCTAAAATTTAAAAGGAAAGACAAAGGAACTAGAATAGCTAAAACAATTTTAAGAAAGATTTAAGTGATGGGAATCACCGTAACGGACTGAGACTTACCATACAGCACAGGATCAAACTGTGTTAATGACAGCAGTGAGCTACGTAGATCAAGGGACAGAACAGAGAGCCAAGAAATGGCCCCACACAAGTACAGCCAGTTGGCTTTAGACAAAGACGCTGAAGCAATTCAGTGTATACTGGATAGTCTTCAGCAGATGGTGCTAGAATAATTGGATGCCATTGGCAAAAACAAACAAAACCTTGACCTAAATTTCACACCTTATAAAAATATCAACACCAAATACCTCATAAATTTAGATGTTAAACATAAAATTATAAATATTTTAGACTGGGCATGGTGGCTCATACCTGTAATCCTAGTATGCTGGAAGGTTGAGGCAGGAGGATTGTTTGAGGCCAGGAGTTTGAGGCCATCCTGAGCAAGGGCGAGATCCTGTCTCTACAAAATGTAGAAAAAAAATTAGCTGAGTGTGGTGGTGGGATCTATAGTCCCAGCTACCCAGGACACTGAGGCAGGAGGATCACTTGAGCCGAGGAACTTGAGGCTGCAGTGAGCTGTGTTGACGCCACTGCGCTGGACTCTGAGGTAGGCAACAGAACAAGACCCGGTCCCAAAAACACAAAACCCCCACAACATTCTTCTTAAAGAAGAAAATAGAAAATTTTAGAGCCCTAGGGGTTGATGAAAATTTTTATGAGGAAAATGTGATCTATAGAATATCTCAAAATTAAAGTTTTGCTTTGTGAAAAACTGTTAGGATAAAAAGCCAAGCAACAGATTGGGAGGAGTGATTTGCAGCCAACACATGTGACACATAATTCATACTGTAGAGTATACGCACAACTCTTAAACCTCAACTGTAAAAAATGTACAATGTCAATTAGAAAACGGGCGTGAAGAGGCATCTCACTCAAGAGGATCTATGAATGGCAAACGTGCACTTGAGAAGATGTGCAGTGATGTTACCCATCAGAACAGCTAAGACTAAAAATAGTGACCACACCAAATGCCAGTTAGGAGCAGAGAACTGAATCTCATATGTTGCTGCTGGGACTGTAAAAGGATACAGTCAGTCTAGAAAATAGTTTGATGGTTTTTTTCTAAAAAAACAACAACATGGTTAAACATAGAGTTGCCTTATGACCCCACAGTTCCATTTCTAGGTATATACCCAAGAGAAACGAAAACAGGAACATAAGAACTTGCACACTAATGTGCCTGGTGGTATTATTTGTAATAACCTAAAGACGGAAACAACAAATGTCTTATCAGTTAATGGATGGATAAGTAAAATGTGGTCTGTCCGTACAATAGAGTACTTGGCAATAAAAGGGAATAAGTTACCGGTACGTGCTACAACATACATGAACCTCGAAATTACCTAGTGGAAATAGACAGTCACAATGGACCAGACCATACGTTGTGATTCCCTTTCCCCGGAGTGGCCAGAGTAGGCAGTTTCTGTCCAGAGAAAGCAGATGGGCGGTTGCCCAGGGCTGGCCGTGGGACAGGCTGGGGGAAATGGGGAGTGACTGCTCATGGGTGTGGGGTTTCTCTTTGGGCTGATGAAAATGTCGTAAAGTCAATTATGGTAACGATTGCACAACTCTCCGAATGCACTGAAAATCATTGAATTGTATGTTTTAAATGGGTGACTTAGGATGTGTGAATTGTATCTCAGTAAGATTTTTATTTTTTATTTATTTATTTTTTTGAGACATAGTCTCGCTTTGTTGCCCAGGCTAGAGTGAGTGCCATGGCATCAGCCTAGCTCACAGCAACCTCAAACTCCTGGGCTCAAGCGATCCTCCTGCCTCAGCTTCCTGAGTAGCTGGGATTACAGGCATGCACCACCATGCCCGGCTAATTTTTTCTATATATATTAGTTGGCCAATTAATTTCTTTCTATTTATAGTGGAGATGGGGTCTTGCTCTTGGTCAGGCTGGTTTCGAACTCCTGACCTCGAGCAACCCGCCCGCCTCAGTCTCCCAGAGTGCTAGGATTATAGGCATGAGCCACCGCGCCCGGCCTCAGTAAGATTTTTAAACTAACCATACATTTATCCCACAGCCCAGCAATCTTACTTCTGGGCTCTTCATCCAAAAGAAATGAAAACTTATGTTCACACAAAAATCTGTATATTATTGTTCATAGCAACTTTATTTGTAATAGTAAAAAAATGGAAAGAGCCCAGATTTTTTCCAGTAGGTGAACAGTTAAGCAAACACATGGCTAAATGCCCACGTTGTGGACACTACCTAGCAATGAAAAGGAAATGACTATTGATACATGCAGCAAATTGGATGGGTCTCAAGCATTAAGCAGAGTGGGGGGAAAAAAAATCTCCAAAGAGCACATGCTCTGTGATCTCATTTATGTATTAATGACATTCTCAAAATGACAAAATTGGAGGGAAGATGTACAAGTCAGTGGTTCTCAGGAGCTGGGATGGTATGAAGTGTTGGCTGCTGTGATGGGCAGTGTGGATTCTGTTTTTGTGATGATAGAGATGTTCTGTATCCTGGTCATCATGGTATTTGCAGGAATTTATATATGTAACAAAGTGACAGCTATACACATATATTGTGCCAATGTCAAATTTGTCGGTTTAAAAAAATTAACAAATCAATTGGCAAGTTAACAGACCGTGCTGTAATCACGTAAGACGTAACCCTCGGGGAAATGCAGAACTTCTCTGTACCACCTTTGCAGCTCACTTCCTGTGAATCTGCAATTACTTCAAAATAAAAAGTTAAAAGGAAAAGGTGATCCAGCCCTAGGCAAAACCACTGCTCTGCTTTCTCTGTGCATAAACTGCCCATTCTGGGCATTTCGTGTAAATGGGATCACAAGGGTCATCTTGTGGGGGCTTCGTAACTAACACGAGAGACTGTTCTGGTTGAGAGTGACTAGGAGCTTTATGAATAGGCTAAAGCTTTTGAAAACTGTCTTAGTTATAACAGGCAAACTATTTTTCAGGTTTCTGATACTTTTGGGTTGGGCCTTGGCTTTTTGTTTGAGACAGGTTCTCACCCACGCCCTCCTGAAAGATTAGTAGGTGCTGCTCAAAACAGTTATGTCTATAGTAGATGAAGAACACGCAATGTGCAAGCGTATCACCTAAAATTATATTAACTATTACATTAGTTAATATGATTTTAGTTATTAGTTCACGTAACATTAGTTAATATAATTATATTTCTCTCGGACAGCATTTTTCTAGAACCTGTAATCTGGAATATACAGTTGGAATGGGCTCCCTCTGGAGAGCAGACTGTGCCCGGAGAAGTCGGGTTAAGGGAAGAAATTTCTTATTTTAAGTCATTCTTTGCTATTGGATATTTAAAACATGTTAATGAGATTTGATAACAAATTGCCTCTTTAACAAAGGCTGTGGGTCTCCACCTTAAAACATCTTAATTTGTCATGTTCTTAATTATATAGTAAATGTTCTTAAGGAAGCTTGTAATTAAACGTAATAATTATTTTGTCTGCTGTTTTTCCCCTGTATGTCAGTTTCCTATATCAGAAATAAAATGCCCGTTTTCCTTGCCGTTGTTTAGCTTGTTGAGGAAGGTGACCGGGGCACTACCTTCTAGAAGTAATGCCCACAGAAAGCGGAAGTTGTTCGACCTCTCGCCAAGCAAAACAAAAGCGCAAGTCCCACAGCCTTTCCATCCGAAGAACGAACAGCTCGGAGCAGGAGCGGACGGGGCTGCCGAGAGACATGTTAGAAGGACAAGTAAGTCACACCGGTCAGGGCCTTCTTGGTGGGGATCGTGTTGTGGTGTGATGAAAGTAGCCACCTGTGTGTAGGTCTCCAAAGTAGAAAATGGTTTCGGTTCCTGAAAATAATCCTCCCCAAATTCCCAACAATAAACCCACGAAAGGTACTGTCAAATGCAATAGCATATACAGATGGGTTAACATGTTCATAATGCTTAATTACAAAAGGAAGTAGGTGTGACAATTTGGATTAGTTTTTATTCTTTGTATAGGTTAGTTGACAGCACAACTTTGAGTTTTCTGTCTCTAATGGTCCCAGGAATAGCACGTCTCACAATTTTAACGATCTCTTTCTGTCCTCTGAAGAGTTTTTGGAGTCAGATCTTCTATGGCTTACCTGTATCCTGTCTCCGCTGCAGTGAGCATGCCATCCTTTGATTAAATAACTGATATTTTATTGATGAAGATAAGTTTCGCTTAGAATTTTTCTAGTTTCTTTTTTTTTTTGAGACAGAGTCTCGCTTTGTTGCCCAGGCTAGAATGAGTGCCCTGGCGTCAGTCTAGCTCACAGCAACCTCAAACTCCTGGGCTCAGGCAATCCTACTGCCTCAGCCTCCTGAGTAGCTGGGACTACAGGCATGCACCACCATGCCTGGCTAATTTTTTCTATATATATTAGTTGGCCAATTAATTTGTTTCAATTTATAGTAGAGACAGGGTCTCGCACTTGCTCAGGCTGGTTTGGAACTCCTGACCTCGAGCCATCCGCCCGCCTTGGCCTCCCAGAGTGCTAGGATTACAGGCGTGAGCCACCGCGCCCGGCCTAGTTTCTTTATAGATGATGAAAATATGTCAGAATTTTAAAAGAATATTATTGTGAAGCCTAGACAAAAGTATGTGTTATATTAAAACAAATTATAGCTATATCTAATATATGCTTATAAATGTATATACCATTTCTTTACAGTTAGAACTAATTCATCGGCCATAAGGCTGCAGGAAAATAAGGCTTAAATCTGGGAAATGGACTCACGGGAGTCTTGGATTTCGTGAGAACTTGTGGGTCCCTTTGTGGCCGGGACTTGAGGGCTGCGACCTCCAGCAGGGCGGCAGTGCGCACTCGGAGCCCAACACCGTTGCTGCCACGAAGCATGTATTCTGTTAGAATTAAATTATTATATGTTCAGTGAGTGAATAAGTAAATACCTGATTCTGCTCTCTGTGAAAGTGATTCCATTTTAATTTAGTGGTGGAAATAAAATCAGAAAGGAAGCTTTGATACTCTTAGGTGATTACTCTGCTAGGGCTGCCATGACAAAGGACCACAAACTGAGTGGCTTAGTGACAGAGATTAGTGTTCTCATGGTCCTGGAGGCTGCAGTCCTAAGTCAAGGTTTGGTAGGGTGGCTCCTTCCGAGGCTCTGTCCTTGCCCTGTGGGTGCCGTCTTCTCCCTATGTCCCCACGTGGTCGTCCCCCTGCGCGTGTTCGCGTCCCCATCTCCGGATGAGGCACCAGTCCTCCTGGACCAGGGCCCACCCATATGACCTCACTTTACCTCAGTCACCTGTTTGAAGACCATCTCTCCACCCACAGTCACATTCTGAGGTCCTGGGGGTCAGGACGCCAACATAGGAATTTTGGGGCACGATTCAGCCACAGCACTCGGAGACTGAAACCACAGCTATGTGGCCGGACTTTGGTGATGATGGAGATGTTCTCCATCTGGGCTCTCCAGCGCGTGGCTGTTAGCACTTGAAATGTGGCTGGTGTGTCAGGTCCCGAAGTTTTAATCTTTAAAAATTTAAATACGTTACATTGAAATTTCAGTAGTCAGATGTGGCCAGTGGCTGTTGCGCAGTGTGGGAAAGCAGTCACAGATAGGTTTGTAAAGTTTGTCAGCTTGCTTGCGTTTCTAGCGGTGGGATTCTAAGACCTCCTTTGCTGGTGTGTTCTAGAGTCACCTCTGCGTGAGGTGACACGTTCTTCTCTTGGCCTTGCTGAGCGCCAGCCCTCCATTGTGACATAGGACAGGGAGGTCACTGCATCTCCTGGTAACCCTTATAAAGGCAACACGGCCTTCTCCAGACCGAGCCACTGAGTCCTCTGCAGCACTCTGTGGCCCTCTTTCGTGGCCTCTCTCGTTCCCTAGGTGACGCCCGTTTGTTGAACAAGTAGAGTTACTTGGAGTGGGACGACCGGCCTGTGCTGTGGGTGGCCGCGGTGGCTGCTGTGCTCCCTTCCAGCGGCACTGTCTGGTGTGAGCGCTCGGCATGGTAGGTGTGTGCGGAGCCACCCAGGAATACAGAATTCCCGACTGCCACGAGTCTGAGTCGCTGTCAGGAGGACTCGCTTGCTAGACCAGAGTTTGGTGATGCTCTCTTGGTTGTTGGGGGCAACATGGAAGAGTGGTCCGAAAGAGACACCAGGTTAACTGCGTACGTGTCAGAGTTGCAAACACGAGGGAGTTTGAAAGGCAGAGGCTAGCTGGGGAAGGGGCTGTTGCTGAGAACGGCCGAGTCTGTGAGCACGCGCAGTGCTGGCTGCCGCCTGCGCCTGTCTGCGCCTGTCAGGCGTATGTTGGTGCCGGTGTGACGAAACACAGATCCGTTTAAAAGCTTTACTGAGTCGAAGCTTTTCTAATGTGAGTTTTCTCAAGTGATACCAAAATTTCAACACCTCTCATACTAGGCTCTATAAAACTGAACGGTACAAAACAGGAGAACAGGCGTAAAGCGATGTTGTGAGGCTGCTTTTACTGGGCTCGACTTGCCTTCTCATGCGAAACTCTCGTTTCACTGTAGGTTTAGTTTCTTGATTATTTTTAAAGCGAGATCAATGCTGACACCTCAGCTTGGTTTTTCATAACAGTTTTATAGTACGGTGCATTTAATATTCAAGTAAAGACAGCATTTCAGTTGCTGAATAACAAGGATCTTAAAACATGATGGGTATTGATGAGCAGGAATTGATACATGTAAGAGGGGATTTGGTCTTGTGTAGGAGTTGGCAAGGTTCCTCTGAGGAGGTGACACTTGGGAATGGAATATGAAATGCCATGGGTAGGATAGAGAGATTTTTTTTTTTTTTTGGGACAGAGTCTCGCTCCGTTGCCCGGGCTAGAGAGCAGTGGCAGCATCATAGCTCACGGCAACCTCAAACTCCTGGGCTCAAGAGATCCTCCTGCCTCAGCCTCCTGAGTAGCTGGGACTGCAGACCTGCGCCACTGCACCTGGCTAATTTTTCTATTTTTGGTAGAGATAGAGTCTCACTCTTGCTCAGGCTGGTCTTGAACTCCTGAGCTCAAGTGATTCTCCTACCTCGGCACTCCCAGAGTGCTGGGATTGCAGACATAAGCCACCGGGTCCGGCCTGAGAGTTAAATATTAAGTGTGATTCTCAGTTCAGTGTAAGTTTGTGTCTTACGGTTATTGGGGTTTCCTCTTTGATAGTTTAATTTGAATTTTTATTGTTATTTTAAGTTTTCCTTTCCTTTTTTTTTTCATGTTCTTCATTGATATTTTAGAAGCATGTTGAGAGAAAATATAAAACCAATTCTACCAGACTCAATTTTTAAAGCAGTGATTTTCATATATGCATATTTTTAAGTAATTTGTAAAATTTATGTGACAAATCTGTGATAATTATAAAATTCATATTGCTAAAATGCTATCATTTTCGCTAAAATTTCTATTTTCCTAAGAAGTTAATCTGAGAAGGATTTAATAAATATTGTATACCTTTTTTTAGAATTTGCCATTCTTCAAACTTAAAAAAGTTTATGCTGGGCCAGGTGCAGTGGCTTATGGCTGTAACCCTAGCACTCTGGGAGGCCAAGGCAGGAGAATCGCCTGAGGACAGGAGTTTGAGACCAGCCTGAGCAAGAACGAGACCCGTCTCTACTAAAAATAGAAAAAAAATCAGCCTGGAGCGGGAGCGTGGCACAGTGGCACTCACCTGTAGTCTCAGCTATTCAGGAGGCTGAGGCAGGAGGATCACTTGAGCCCATGAGTTTGAGGTTGCTGTGAGCTAGGCTGATGCCACTGCACTCTAGCCCGGGCAACAGAGTGAGACTATGTCTCAAAAAAAAAGAAACTTTGTGCTGTATATAAATTTGAACAGTCATTTAGAAAATGACACTGACAGCAATTAAGTATTGGAACATCTCAGAAATATTTGTTGACACCTGCAAAGGGTGATGTAGGCCAAGCCCTTGGGGAGATGGAAGTAGACCGTGGACTGCATGGGGCAGCCCCGTTTATTAGCAGCATCCAGGGAAAGCGCATCTGTGAGCACGCCTGGTCCCTCGGGTCCTGCTTCTGACCACATGGAGATGGGGTGCCGGTCCTGCCTCTGTTCCTTGCCCCCTGCAGACCTGTAGGTGGGGCTGGAGGTGGGTGGGGGCACAGGTGTGAAGCAGGTGGTTCAGCAGAGCTTAAATCAGTGTTCTCACGTAACAGACGTTGTGCTCTATTGGTGAGGTTTTTCTTTTTTCTCTCTTCACGACAGTCTTTTAGATGCTCAGTAGCATTATAGGAAATAACCTGTTTGTTTTGCTTGAAGCACAGCGGATATAACGGGAACTCTATAAAGGCACATCTGATAGCGTATACCATACTAAAATGCACTTACAATGGCATATCATGGAGCTTAAAGGCTGTTTATGATGTAATTTGATTTACGGGAACTTCCCTCCTTCACTGCATGTTTGGAAGAGTTTCAATAAGATAGTCTGTGTCCATTTTGTAAAGGGAAAGTTATGTTGTTTTGAAGACATGCTTGTTCTTAAACCCCGTATTACCCTAGGTGGCCATTTATATAATTTTATTTATGGTTTCCTCTAGACATTTGGAGCTTTAAAATTCTTTAAGCCTTATATGTATGAAAAGAATGGTATAAAATAAGAGTTTAAGATAAAAGATTGTTAACTTTGGACATATGATATTGGTACTTGGTATTAGAGTTTCTTATTTATTCACTCATTTACTCACTCATTCATTCATTCTGAACAAAATCTTCCCCTGCAGGATTCTAAACTGCCATCTTCAGTCCGCAGCACACTTCTGGAACTGTTCGGTCAAATAGAAAGAGAGTTTGAAAACCTTTATATTGAAAACTTAGAATGTAAGTATCTCCTGTCTTAATATACTTTTATAACTTTTTGCTTATCCATAGAGATCTTTGAGAGTAACATTCGTGGGTAGATGTTCACTGCTGTATTAGTTTTCTGTTTTGCTGTAACAGACCTAGTGGCTTAACGTAACACACGTGTATTGCCTTGCGGTCTGTCGGTCCAGTGTGGCTCTCTAGACTCAGGGCAGGGTGGTTGCAGGGCTGTGACAGAATCCAGGGCCTGGCATTGTTAGACAGAGGTCCCTGACAGCCCCTTGGAGAGTCCCGTGGTGGCTCTCTGAGCCACACCTCTGCCTCCCCTATGTTCTGAGGCTGTGTATGATTGGGATGGGCCCCTGGATGCCCCGGTAACTCTAGCCAAGCCCCTCCATGTCTCCACGGCGTGGTCACAGCGTGGGTGCTGCAGGCCTGCTCTGTGTCATTCTGTGCTGTGTCACTGCTGTGTCACTGACATCCTTCTTTCTGAGGCTTCTCTTTTTCTCTGTGATTTTGTAATTTCTATATGTTTTGAATTCTTTTTTTTTTTCTTTTGAGACAGAGTCTCACTCTGTTGCCTGGGCTAGAGTGCTGTAGTGTCGGCCTAGCTCACAGCAACTTCAAACTCCTGGGCTCAAGTGATCCTCCTGCCTCAGCCTCCCAAGTAGCTGGGACTACAGGCATGCGCCACCATGTCCAGCTAATCTTTTCTATATATTTTTAGTTGGCCAATTAATTTCTTTCTATTTTTAGTAGAGATGAGGTCTCACTCTTTTTTTTTTTTTTTTTTTTTNTTTTTTGAGACAGAGTCTCACTTTATTGCCCAGGCTAGAGTGAGTGCCGTGGCGTCAGCCTAGCTCACAGCAACCTCAAACTCCTGGGCTCAAGCGATCCTCCTGCCTCAGCCTCCCAAGTAGCTGGGACTACAGGCATGCGCCACCATGCCCGGCTAATTTTTTCTATATATATTAGTTGGCCAATTAATTTCTTTCTATTTATAGTAGAGATGGGGTCTCGCTCTTGCTCAGGCTGGTCTCGAACTGCTGAGCTCAAACGATCTGCCCACCTCGGCCTCACAGAGAGCTAGGATTACAGGCGTGAGCCACCGCACCCGGCCGAGGTCTCACTCTTGCTCAGGCTGGTTTTGAACTCCTGACTTTGAGTGATCCGCCCGCCTCGGCCTCCCAGAGTGCTGGGATTACAGGTGTGAGCCACGGCGCCCGGCCTATTCTTGATCTCTGTCGTGTGGTGTATAATCTTCACTTGGCCATTACGTGGTGTCTTACAATGGTTGTTACAGGTTGTTATCGTGTGACTTTCCCCAATTGCAGTGTTCTCAGTGAGACTGTGCATGTTTTCACTGAATTTCAGACAGTATCAGAACATCGTTTTTAACGCACAGAGTCAAGCACAAAGGAAACTTGACATGCGGGAGCCCTGCTTGAGACCCTCCTTCCTGGTAGCGTCTTCCACAGGGTGGCAGGAGCGTGCCAGCTTTTCGTTTTGGAATGATACCTTCAGTGATGTCTTGAGTTTTTTGGGAAGTCTGTGAATTGTGATCTTGCTTATTAGACTATCGTTCATGTCTTTGTTTAGATGACACTAACATGACAGCATTTTTATGTGTGTAAGTTCTGGCAGTGGTGAGTACATTTAAACCTAAAAATGTCCTTTACATTTTTGAAAAAAATTTTTCTTATTCCCAGTGCGTAGAGAAATTGATACTCTCAATGAGCGTTTAGCTGCTGAAGGACAAGCTATCGATGGAGCAGAACTGAGTAAGGGCCAACTCAAAACCAAAGGTAAGGCGACCCTGTGCAGGTGTTGTCCTGCAGGCACATGTGCAGGATGCTGGGATGCAGTGGTGGGCACCACCTGGTTTGCTTTTTGGTATTAGCAAACCTAAAAACCCCTAGTCAGATGTGGGTCTAGAGGTATCAAGCTCTTAGGAGTCTGGGTTCTTGTGTCTGGGTTCTTCGTGTCGCCCGCACTGGGGCTCCGTGAGGAGCGCCGTGCCATGCTGACTGTCTTTCTGTCTCTGCAGCCAGCCACAGCACCAGCCAGCTTTCTCAGAAGCTGAAGACCACCTACAAGGCCTCCACCAGCAAGGTATGCCGGGCGCTGGCTCTCCAGCCAGTCATGTGGTGCCTAAGGTGTGCAGACGTGTACTTTAAGCTGCACATTTTCCAGTTGGAAAGGTGTAATAGAAAAGATAGGTGGTTTTTAGGAAAATTTAATTTTTGAAAGGAATATCACGTGTTAAGTGGCCACAGGACGCAGGCACTTAGCCACTAACTTGGCCTCATATCTTTGGGGATTAGTATATTCTGTGTTAGTGAATATATTGTCTCTAGAGGGAGTATATATTTTTTATTGTTAATTGGCTTGAAATTAAAGGCTTTGAATTTGGAGAAAGCTAGTAAGTAGGTAAAAAGTTATGAAAACTATGTTCTGAGCTAAAGTTACGCCTCAGTTCATTATCTTTTTCCTTCAGTTTTCTTCAATGTGGTCAGGAAGTAAAGATCTGTCTCTGAGACAAATGGGAACATTCACAGTGTTTTGTACTTTCTTAGTGTGTCTTGTGCTGACCTTCTTAGAGTGGCTGGGATTTAATTGTTTGGGAGCCCATCTATCTGTGACGGGTACTGCTCTGAAGTACTGTTTTGTGTTAATTCTGTATGCACCTCCACTTTGGAGTATTTTAAGGATACAAAAGATTAATTACCTAACCTCGGTGAATACACATTCCTTTTTGCAAAATCTGGCGGGAGGAGTTGAAATTTCCGGTGAGTCTGCTGTGATTGCGTCAGCAGTTATTGTTAGCTGTTTATTTTCCAGTTTGTTCCCTTGAGCTTACAGCTACTCAGCATGGCATCTATAGCTAGAGTAGCTGAAAGTCACCGAGCAGTTTCCGTCTTTCTGCTGTTCCTCCTTATTTGAAATTCTTTGGTGATTCTTTGTTGCAAAAAAGAAATTCTGAACTTGCTGGCATTTTCTAACTGTTTACTCTCCTTCGATAACATCTAGAATGTAAATTGCTAAATTATTTGATCTTTCATCATATAATATCTAGCTGACACTTGTAAGTTTTTAATAAATTAGCTTTAATCTTTTTCTTCATAATGAAGTGTGAAGTTATGTTCTGCCCCGTTTAATTTCTTGTTACATTATCTTGAATTGTGTTGCTTTTCCTGGTGCTTACAGCTGCATGTATGTGTGCTTAGTATTCCAAAACTGTCTGTTTATTTCTGAAGTAGACGAAGAAAGGATTACGTAGAGTCATCCTTTACCATGAGCAGTAAAAAATGAGATTTGGACAGAGGCGAGGGTATGTACAGTAAGACTTTAATTTAAAAATGCATTAGAGATAGTTAAAGCCCCAGTCATTTTAGTACTAGAAATTCATCTGAATCTGTAAGAAACATATTACTCATGATCTTTGTAGCATTTTGCATACTGTGTGTACCTATCTTAAAAAATAATGAAAATATAAGACATTACCTGAAAATTTTACATTCTGATTTGTGCTACAGCATGGATTCCTGGTATCAAAGCTAAGGATGAATGCAACAGGAAACATTCATTACTTTCCCTCCTCTGACTCAGAGCCCTGAAAGGCCAGTAGCGTGTGGGTGAGGTAGTGGGAACATGGAAGTATGGTAGTGGGAACATCTGTGCGGGTGACCAGAAGAGGCTTCTCCCTTTCAGGGGCGGCTGATGATGTATTTCTCGTGCTGTTGGGAGGTGAGGCAGTCTGACCTGCAAGCCACTTTAAAGAGACTTGTGAGGTGTTTGCAAATGCTTTTATAAAGACAAGCCTCTTTCATTGTGAAAAAAAGGCATTTCTGATCTCTTAAAAAAGTGCTTTAGATCGTAGTCTCAGTTAAGGTGATTTAGGGGGGCAGGTGTCAGCATGGCTTGTTGCTTCATTCTGCTGCTCTTCTGTTGTGAACGCTCCTTCTACGTTACTCGTCTGTTTCGGGGCCTCTTTGTAACTGTGACTACGTCGCCTTTTTTAAGAGCAGAGAGTTACTAGACCGCAGAGTGTCTCGGGCAGTTTTGGAGCAGCACGTGGGACGATGCCACGGCACTCACCACTTCTGCGCCACGGTTCTGCCAGACTGCAGCTGGAGTCTCGGGGAGGGAACCCCCTGTTCTCACCCAGGAATGGGATAGTCTCAGGGAGGGAACCCCCTCTTCTCACCCAGGAATGGGGCAGGTGTAGAGCACGACTCCAGGAGTTTATTTCTTTCAGGGCTGTTATTTATGGTGGAAATGGGGAGAGACTCAGAAAATGGAATGTACTGCAGCGTGTTATGGGGGAAGGTTTTGTGTGTTCTTTAACTTCCTTCCCTCCTAAAATGTTGTCATTTAGCATCTGAATGGCACTTTCTGTAAGCAAAAGCACTTTCCCCTGTTGTGGAGGCATAATTCTGCTGGGCTGAACAGGATATTAGGTTTCAGAAAGAACAAGATAATGATGGGTTTGAGACTGAACGGTGCTTTTATAATTCCTGTTAAATTTAAACCAAGTCCAATGGAACCTGTTTATTTTGCTGGTAAATATGTCAGCCTCCATCAAGCATTTTTTCCTCACCGCACTGGGGGAATAATTTGAATGTGCAGACTTGAATTGATAGAACAGTAGGCTGTGGGTTGTGCTTTAATGTGTTTATGTGAGAATGAATTTAGATACATTTTCCAGGGCTTTGCCAAATCAGTGTTTAATACAAGCTGTATGATTGCCACCAATTTTTGTTTTTCACTTAACTTTATGGTTTCATTATTCTGAATAATGTACATTATTCTGATATACTTAAAAGCTGTTCTTTTATCTGAGAACGATTTAAAACCCAAACTGGAGAAATCATCTTGTTTAATGTTTCTTCCACTCGCTTTATATTTTCCTTGTAAGAGAAAAAGAGAACCGTGCTGTCTGTTGTCACATGAGGCGTCGCCACTCTGTGTGTCCCCTGTCATCCGCGCTGTTTCTGTGTCTGTCTCCCACTGGGCCAGGGCCGCCAAAGGCGTGGCACCCCCCTGTACCCTCCACCCGCCCAGTGCCCGCCCCGAGCAAGGGCTCAATAAACAGTCTGAGCAAACCTGCCTCTCTGTTAGAGTGTCGTCTTTTGACTCCTTCCCTGCTGCGGGCTCTTCCCCCTGGTAACATGTGGTTGGTGTAGATTGTCCAAAAACAGAAAAAAATGAAAGAGGCCCAGTGACCAAAGTCATTAGCATGATGGGTGTGGGGTGTTCTTCCTGGTTTTTTCATGTCTAGCTGGCTAGCTAGCTATTCGGTGTTTTAAAAAAAAAAAAAAAAATTTGGAAGCTGTGTCTGCTGATGTTGGCTTGGGGAAGAGTGACTCGGGATCCCTTGCCGCGCCCTTCCGCTGGGGTAAGACGCCAGCCCCTGAGGCTGCCCGTGAGCTGGGAAGGGAGGAGGTGGCTGCGTGGGCCTGCCATTGCCACGCAGGCGCTCCAGCTCCTTCGGTGCCATGAATATTCTCCTCCATGGTTTGTGTGCTTGGCAAGGCGTCTGTTTTGTTTTGCGTTTTTCAGCTTTGAAGAATTCACTCCAGTAACTGCTGTGAAAACGCTCCTTCCCGTTTCGATTTCAGATCGTCTCCAGCTTCAAGACCACCACCTCTCGGGCCGTCTGCCAGCTGGTGAAGGAGTACATCGGCCACCGGGACGGCATCTGGGACGTCAGCGTCGCCAGGACGCAGCCGGTGGTGCTGGGCACTGCCTCGGCGGGTGAGCACGGGCCGACCCCAGCCCGCTGACGCGCGGCTCTGCTGACCTCTGACGGGGCCGAGGTCAGGTGTGCGTGGTCCAGGGATCGTGGGGAGGAAAGGCAGGATGGGGCTCATCGGAGCCGGCGTGCTTGGCCCGGGTGTGGGAGCGCAGGCCACGTAGTGCCCGGACCCGCGTCCTGCCTTCCCGCGTCCTGCGGGTGTGTCCTGGGGGTGGAGGTGTAGCCGTGGACCGGATACCTCAGGAAGCACATACGTGTCGTGGGTGGATCTAACTCAACTGTGTTGAGGGCGAACGGTGACAGCAGCATAAGCAGAATAACTTTCAAACACCGGTGTGGTTTTACCGGCCTTGTTCCTGTGCGCCCTGACCAGCAGGTGCGCCTGACGCTCCGTAGCGCACGCACAGCACGGGTGAGGGAGGTGCTGGGCTCACAGCTGAGGAACGTACGTTCTCCGGGGGAGTAGCCGTGGGGGAGGCTGGCGGGGTCCCTTGGGATGTGCAGGAGTCAGTCCCAGGGGTGGGGTGTGAGAGGGACTCCTTTCTCTAATCTAAAAAAAAGATATTTTGTAGATGGTGTCTACAGTGGCACGATGCCTGTCCAGATAAAAGTTGCCAAAATGAAAACGGTGCTCACTCACCGACAGTGACTTTCCCGGCCGTGGGCAGGTTAGCTGCTTGCTGGGGTCTGCTGTCAAAGGCAGCACTGAACACCATAAAGCCAACTGCAATAATGTAGGTGAGGAAACAGGTTCCTTCTTGCTTGACGCTATTAGCCTGTTCCTATGTGAGCACCTCACATTGCTTTAGAAATCACAGTTAAAAAAGAAAGGATGAACGGTTCCCTTCTGACATTTCAGAAATTCCATTCAGATAGTTGGCAGATAGCTCTCAGATTTTCCTAGCAAGTCTACCTTACTTCGGTGCCCGTGAAAGGAGAGTCCCAGAGGGGACTTACTATCTCAAATGCTGGCAACTGGGTTTGGATGCTGTTTGGAGTTGAGTGCCGGAAGGTCCGGGAGGTTCTGGAAGGTCTCGCGTCGACGGCGGAACTGTCCAGCACGAGGCCACCAACGCAGCAGTTTGGGACTTGGGTGGAACGTGGCCTCTCCGACCTCAGAAACTTTTCTCTGATGACTTGAATTTAACAGAGTAATGGAACCAGGGTTGTCAGAGATACTTGTGTGACGTCCCACTAGAGCATTTACGTGCCTTACTCCTTTATTAAAACGTCCATGAAATTGACGACGGCCAAACTGCAGCATCTCCCTCTGGTTCTTGCAGATCACACGGCCCTGCTGTGGAGCATTGAGACGGGGCGGAGCCTGGTCAAGTACACGGGCCACGTGGGTTCAGGTGAGCACTGCCCGGGCGGGCCCTGCTGCAGGGGCTGCCCCCAGCCTCGCTTGGTTTCCGAAGTCTTACGTGGCAAAGCCAGCTGTGTCTCTTGATAGACGGTTTAATTCACTCTTGCAGGGGACAGTGTGGCATCGTCAGAGACCAGGGCAAACTGTGACTTTACTAGACGGAAGAGCTTAACTCCCTGAGCAGTGCGCAGATGATCTGCATTTTATTCCGTGTTGTGTAGAAACCACGTGTAGGAAATTCTGTAACTGAGATGTGTGCATTCTTTTTCTCTTTAGTGCCCTGGATGTGCTGAGAATGTGCGCACTGTTTATCCCAAAATATGTGTCTGTTTTAGAGACTTGCCTTTGATGCAGTGAATTTGGCTGCATTCAGGCTCAGTAAAGGGTACTCTGAATGTGCTTCCGTGCCTGTATTTCATGCCGCCTCCAGGAGCTCTCTTCTGCCTTCCCGGTCATGCCCCTGGGTGCCCGCGTCCTGCCCTGATGCCCGCCCAGTTCCTTCCCCCGGGGCCCTCACGCACCCTCCCCTGTCGGCAGACTCAGGCAGCGTCGCCTGCGGCTGTACAGAGTGCGTGTGCGGTGGGCGCGCTTCCCTCTGGGCGCCCGCCCGCCTGTCCCGTGGTCCTGTCCGCGGCCAGGGCTCCGGTGAGCTGTGGACCCTCCTCTTCCCTTCCTCAGGGTTTCTCTCCTTCTGTGATTCCTTGCGCCACCATCTTCTCTTTCCAGCCCTGGGCTTCTCCGCCTCGGCACGTGCACAGGCTCTTACCTTTCCCACAGCGACGTCCTCTGCCTTCTTCCTCCTCACCTGTCTGCACCTTCACCCACAGCTGCCGGGTGCCCCTGCCCCTCCGCACCTCCCAGGACGGTGCCCGAGTGTGTACCAGGGTGCGCAGAATATGCCAGAACGTGGCTGAGAGGATGCGTGCTGCATCGCAGTTTCCATTCCTCACTTCAGTTTACTTTATGAGAACATTTTAAAAATTAAATGCACGTGCCTACATGGAGAGTCACAGGCAGTCTCCTGCCTCCCGCCCCCTCACTCGGCTTTCCCTTCCCAGGGGGCCTCAGCTGTTCCAAGTATTCGTCTTCTTTCTTCCAGTTTCTACATAGGAGCCTCTTGGATTACTTCTTAACTTTTCAGTGGTAGACAAAGAATTATCTCTTCCTAAGGGAAATGAAGACTTTCCTCCTACTTCTCTACTCGTCATCCCAAAGACTTACGTCACGACTTTTATCGAAGTCATCGGAGCTCGGTCACTGGGCCAGCCACGGTGTCCTCTCGCCTGCCACGTGGGGAACCTCAGTCTTGTCCCCGCTTCCGTTTCCTCTGGAGTCGATGGTTGTCTTGTTTTCCCCTCGCCTGCTGTCCTGGGTGCCCCCCCCTCCCCCCCGGGTTCCTCACCGAGCTCTGCCAGGGTGCGCGTCTCTTTCCGTGCAGCCGCACTCGATGGCCCTCTGTTCTCTGTGCAGCTGTTACCCTCCCCGAGTCTCCCGCCCCGGCGCTGCGGGAGTCTCCGGACCTCATGCCAGGTCTCCCGGAGGCCTGTCTTTCCGCAGCTTCCCTAGAAAAGATGAAGGGAGACCTTCAGTGTCTGAAAAACAGAGGTGGAAGTTCAGATCCGTGCTGTTCAAGGGTTGATTGTACATACCTTGATTTAAAAACTTTGTTGCTAAACAACGCTAATCATCATCTGGGCCTTCAGCAGGTCGTGATCTTTCTGCTGGTGGGAGTCTTGCCTCGATGTTGCTGGTACCGACCCATGGGGTGGTAGTTGCTGAGGGTGGGGTGTCTTGTGGCCATTCCTTAAAATAAGACAGCAATGAAGTTTGCCCCGTTGACTGACTCTTCCTCTCAGGAAAGCTTTCTCTGTAGCAAGCAGATGTGGCACAGCATTTTACCCACAGTAGAACTCCCTTCAAGATTGAAGTTGGTCCTTTTACACCCTGCTGTTGTGCTGTTGCCTTATCAGCTAAGTTTATATATTATTCTAAATATTTTTGTCATTTCAACCCTGTTCGCAGCATCTTCACGGGCAGTAGGCTCCGTCTCAAGAAACTACTTTCTTTGCTCATCTGTCAGAAAGTAACTCCCCCTCCGTTCCAGTTTTATCCTGTGATTATAGTGATTCAGTCACATCTTCAGGCTCTACTTATATCTAGTTCTTGTGCTGTTTCCACCACACCTGTAGTGACTTCTCCACTGAAGCAACAGAGTGTTGCTTCAGTGGGCTAGAGTGCCGTGGCGTCAGCCTAGCTCACAGCAACCTCTAACTCCTGGGCTCAAGCAATCGTTCTGCCTCAGCCTCCCGAGTAGCTGGGACTACAGGCATGCGCCACCATGTTTGACTAATTTTTTCTATTTTTAGTTGTTTTGGCTAATTTCCTTCTATTTTTAGTAGAGATGGGGTCTTGCTGTTGCTCAGGCTGGTTTTGAACTTCTGACCTCGAGCAATCGACCCGCCTCGGCCTCCCAGAGTGCTAGGATTATAGGCGTGAGCCACCGTGCCCTGCCTATGCTGTGTGCCCTGTTTTGACACATTTGCTCATCGCTTGATTGAGTGGGGTATTAATATTGATCTGTCATTATTTCAATTTTTAACACTAACTTTGAGACACATGCTGTGGCTTATAATAAATATTGATGACCTGTATTTTCTCACCCTAAACCTGTTTTTGTCCTGTTTTTATTTTGCAGTGAACTCTATAAAGTTTCATCCCTCAGAGCAGTTGGCTCTCACCGGTATGTTGATTTTTTTTTCTTTATTGAACAAAATTATTGATAATCTTAGAACAACTATAAATACTCCTTTCTTACTGGCCACATCAGAATAATCCATGGCTTTTACTAAAGGTTGTCTTTAATAGACAGTTTATGAATTAAACGAGAAATGAATTAAGAAATACTTGAGTAGTAACTTTTAAAGTCAGTAGTGGATTGCCATTTAGATTAACTTGAGATAATTGTGAGGTTAAAATCCATTCACGCTCTTCTCGATATAAATCATTTCACCATGGCCTGTGTGGTTCTCAGGGGCTCTCTTTGTGCAGAGAAGGTGGGAGCCGGGCTGCTCCTGGGAGAGCGAGACCTGCCCCCGGCGTGTGCGAGGCCTGTGCTGGGCCCGGGTGTGCCGTGGTCCTCCCGTTTGCTCCCAGACCAGGCTGGTGGGGAGAGGACGGGGTGGCACAGACAGGCGGCACTCACGGGCGCTGGCGAGTCGTGGGGTCCCGCCAGTGCTGACTGGTGACAGCGAGTGCCATTTTTCTGCACCATCCCGGGATCTGTTACAAGTCACGGTATCCAAGGGTTCAGTTTACCTAGATCGATAGATGGAGAATGAGATCTCCTATTTGTAAATTTTCTCTGAGCTTCGACAACATTCTCCCCTACAAGTGATGGTTATCTTAATTTTGCACATGACTCGATTCTCAGCAGCTCTGTGGGTCTCAGCACTCGCTGCTTAAATGACGCGCATCCCTCCGCTAGCTGGTCTCCGGGTTGGGAAAGCCAGACTGAGGTTGCTTCGGCTGCACGCGGCAGAGACGCCATCTGTGGGTGGTGCCCGTGGGTGACAACTCTTGCCAATCTCCCTCCTCAGCTTCCGGGGACCAGACTGCGCACATCTGGAGATACGCGGTGCAGCTGCCGACGCCCCAGCCCGCGGCCGACACGAGCGTAAGTGCCTTCCCTTCCTGAGCACGCAGCGTGGCCAGACTCGCAGGGTCTATCTTCGAATCTCAGAGTGAACGCATGGCACCTGCCAGGACTGAGTGTGCGCAGGCCCTCTGCTCTCACCTCTGCTGCTCCTGCCGGCCCCTGTGGTTTTCTGGGCCTGCCGTGACGGAGTCTGCTAGCATGTATCCCATGTTAGCGTGTGCGCATGCGCGTGTGTATATGTGTGTGTGGTCTCTCCCTTGCTGGAGCGTAAGTGCGGTGAGGGCAGGGCCTCCGCCAGGCTGCTCACTGCAGGTTCCCTGTCGGTTGGGGTGAGCTTCCTCCTGCCCGTGCCCGTGTTGCACGCCGTCGGTCCCCTAGTCTTGCTTGTACACATGTGGGATGCCGTCGGTCCCCTCCTCTGCCGTGTGGCCAGCACCTGTCAGCATCTGGTAACTGTGTGCTGACTGAATACGCGGATTTTCCTACAGAGCTGGAGTCTATGCCCGCTGTTACATTTTTATTTCATCCTTGGCCTCTGACAAGACTTCATTTGCACTGTATCTGCATAGACTCTCATGATGGCAATAGAACTCTATAAGTATATTTTAAACAGGCTCTTGAGCATTGAAATGCTTTTTTAAGTTGTAATAAATCATTGACTCCCAATTGTATTTAATTTTATATTGCATTTCTACTAGTAAGCGTCCCAAACTGAGGATGTTGGCAGTCATGACGTTTGCCATCCTGCGGGGTGCTGGAAGTGAGCTCCAGCTCGCTTGGGTCCAGGGATCTCGGCCACGCGGTGGCCGTGGGGTTGGTAGCACTCCCCGGGCCTGTCACATCCGCGCCCTGCTGGCGTTGGCCGCGGTGACGCTCGGGTCCCAGAGGGGCGAGTGAGGACACCTGCGTCTGCGGCTGTGCGGGAAACGCCCGGGCCCCAGGAGGTTCCTTCTCTCTGGCCCTGCCCTGCACAGCAGGTCTCCGGAGAAGACGAGGTGGAGTGCTCCGACAAGGACGAGCCCGATCTCGACGGAGACGCCTCCAGCGACTGCCCCACCATCCGCGTCCCGCTGACGTGCCTCAGGAGCCACCAGGGCGTGGTCATCGCCGCCGACTGGCTGGTGGGCGGGAAGCAGGCCGTGACCGCCTCCTGGGACCGGACGGCCAACCTGTATGATGTGGAGACGTCGGAGCTGGTGCACTCGCTGACAGGTACCTCGGCGCTCGCGTGCGCGCCGGCGTCCGAGCCTACGCTTACGTCTCGGCCAGGATGGCTTTCGTCCTCTCGGCTGTTCGGTGGTAGTTTCCAGAGCCTCTTTCTAGTAGAACTTTTGGTGGCTAAGGGCATTTTATCCTCAGGAGATTGAACGGTGGCATGTAGTGTCTTGATATTTGAAATGTGGTTGCTGCATCAGTTTTCTGTTGCTCTGTAATAAATTGCCACAAGCTTAGTGTCTTAAAAAGAGAAGAATTGGCCAGGCGCGGTGGCTCACACCTGTCATCCCAGCACTCTGGGAGGCCGAGGCGGGAGGATTGCTTGAGCTCAGGAGTTTGAGACCAGCCTGAGCAAGAGTGAGACCCCATCTCTACTACAAATAGAAGGAAATTAGCCAAAACAACTAAAAATAGAAAATAATTAGTCGAACATGGTGGCGCATGTCTGTAGTCCCAGCTACTCGGGAGGCTGAGGCAGGAGGATCGCTTGAGCCCAGGAGTCTGAGGTTGCTGTGAGCTAGGCTGATGCCACGGCACTCTAGCCAGGGCAACAGAGTGAGACTCTATCTCAAAAAAAAAAAAAAAAAAAGAATAATTGACTGTCTCTTGGTTCCTGGATCTGGGTCCTAGGTCAGTGGCAGCTGCTCCTTTGCCAGGCCCTGCAGGTGCAGCTGGTACCTGACGGGACCTTGCTGGGGCCGTGGCGCCTGGCCATCTGGCGGCTGCAAGAGTCCATTTCCCATGGCTGAAACGGGGGTTCCCGTTCTCCTGCTGTCAGCTGGGGGCTCCTCTGAGCCTCTCAAGGCTGCCCCGGGTCCCCGGAAACCCCTCCCGAGGGTACCTTTTGTACCTGTCAGGTTGCTGTCTTCCAGCCAGCCGGAACGCACTCTGCCACCAGCTTCTCCAGCGTGGGGAGGACAGGGCCTTGTCAGGGCCTGGCTAGGTGGGGCGACCCAGGACAGGCTTTCTTTAGATTAACTCAAAGTCAACGGATGTGGGGACCTTACTTCCATCTGCAGAGTCCTGTTTGCCCTATAACGTGGCCTGGTCACCAGAGACTGTCCCAGCACCTTCACAGCCTCTGTCCTAATGACAGGCAGTTAGTTCTGCAGGGCATGGGGTGGAGGGCGCGGGCTGGGGGCACCCCAGGATTCTGCTGTCACAGTTGTTTCTGCGGGTTTGTCATCGAGCCATTTCCTCATTGAGTGTCCGAGATTGTGTCTCACTGAGGGCCGGGGTGTTGGGCCATAGATGTTACTGAGGAAGCGGAGAATTAAGATTTAAGTCATTCACGTGCACAGCCTGTTAATTTGCCCGACCTTCCACTGCTGACTGCCAGGACCGGTAAGCGGGCTGAGCACACACTGGTTCCCTGCTGCTTGGGAGCGGACAGCTGAGAGGGCTCCAGCTTCTCGGGGAAGCCTGTCCCTCATGACCCTGAATGATACGTGATTCTGTTAGGTTCTCCTTCCCTTGGATGGCAGCGCAGAGCCTGGGAGCCCGTTTCTGATTCCTGTGTCCCAAGGAGCGGCTCTCAGCGTGACCCCGCAGCGCTGACCTTGCTGCGTGGCTTTGCTTGCAGGACATGACCAGGAGCTGACGCACTGCTGCACGCACCCCACCCAGCGGCTCGTGGTGACCTCCTCTCGAGACACGACCTTCCGCCTGTGGGACTTCAGGGACCCCTCCATCCACTCCGTGAACGTGTTCCAGGGACACACAGAGTGAGTCTCAGTCGAGTTTGGACATCGGTCCTTATGCGTCCGTGAAAAAGTTCTGTGGGCCGACATGAAAATGTAACTCTAACCTACCTTTCCGTATTCCCAACTCTACCATCTTTCAAAATGCCTGTTCTTTTTCTAAGCATTTAGCTCCCTTCCGGCCCCTTCAGGGGACCTCGGAGAGTAAGAAAGGTGCTCGCGTGGGTGGGGACAGAAGGGGGCGGGACGGCGGGTTTGGGACAGGCAGGGACGCCCAGGGAGCCGTCGGGAAGTCGGACGCCTGAGCCGCTCACAGTGCCCTCAGGGCCCCTCCTGCGCCTCCCCAGTCTGGTCTTTGTTGTCACGTGTGTCTGTGGGGTGTTCTGTGAGAAGGTGCACGCGCACACACGCATGTTCGAGTGTGTGCACACGCAGCCCCTCAATCCCGTGTGCCCCTCTCTGCTGGGATTTCCGGCAGGCACCTCAAGCATGAGGTCCCACCAGAGCTCTTTAGTTCTTCCACACACCGTGTCTCTCCGTCTGGCCTTCTCCGTAAATGCCGAGCACGTTGTCCTGCTGCCAACCTCGGGTATTTATTGATTCTTCTCTTTGAACCTCCGTCCCCACCCCGTCGTTGCCCTGTCTGGCCCATGCGCATGTCCCCTCTCCAGTCCTGCCTGCGGAACGTGCTCCAGGGGCGGGTCCTGCATGGCACCTCGTGTCCAGAAAAGCTCCGGCCTGTGGGAAGTTCAGTGAATTTATTTTTTTAAAGAGATAGGATCTTGCTCCGTCACCCATGTGGGAGCGAGTGGTGTGGTCACAGCTCACTGCAGCCTCGAACTGCTGGGCTCCAGCGATCCTCCTGCCTCAGCCTCCTGAGTGGCTGGGAGGACAGGCGCCTGCTGGGGGTGCTGGGCCGCCCCCGTGGTCAGGTGAGGCCACCGGGTCTCCCTGGCGCAGGTGCTTTCCAGCTGGAGACCGCTGAAGCCCGGTGTCTTAGTTTTTGTGTTTTTTTTAATGGAGTCAGGTGTGGACTTGGCCCATGGAGCCTCTCTGCCCTGTCCTGTGAGGCGCAGGCCAGTGCTACGTCCACGTGCTGGAGTGTGTAATGCAGACAGACTGTATGGACAAGCACCACCACCACCCTGCATCCTGTTCTCTTACTCAAATTAGCACGAACTGGCCTCCTTTAGTGATGTGTAAACCCAAGAATATGCTTTGAAAAGTTATTTCTTTGTGTGGTTTCCTCGCTGGGAGTGTCAGAGGAGGGAGTTTTAACTGCTCTCAGCCTTTCCGACGTGGCGACTTGCTGGGAGGGTGCAGGCTGGGCCTGCTGCTGGGCTCAGCTCTGGGCCGGCCCCGCCTGCTGCCTGGGTGTCCCCGAGGGCCTGGGACTTGGGGCTCGGCCAGCAGATGGGGCTGTCCCCGCCTTTATAGAACACAAAATACTTCCTGTTAGTGTGCTGGCAGCAAGCTCCAGAGATACCTCCTGTTTAGAAAAGCAGGAAATGAGACATTGTACAGAAATGTTTCAGCCAAGGAATCTCCTAGACAGTAACTGTTGCCTTTTGTCTCTGGCAGATCCAAGCCTGTGTGGCAGATGAAACCTATAGAATGCATCATTTTTGCAAATGCGCATCTGCACCGAGCAGCACCTTCATTAGCGCAGCCGAGGGTTTAGTTCCCATTAAGGGCAGAGAGTGGCCAGTGCCAGCCGTGTGTGTTCTGAGTCTTGTCTGAACGTGACTCAGGAAGACAGACCCGGGTCCCTCCCCTAGCCGCCGTGCGGCTCTGGCGGGTCCTCTGTGCTGGACACTGTCCTGCAGCGCCCGTGACTTCTCTGCAGATGCGCACGAGCCCGATGCTGTGTCCCGTTCTGGGGCCGCCCCTACTGCCAGGGGATGCGTTGTCCTGTCTGCGGGGCCAGCGCCTGCCCTGGAGACAGGGAGGTGGGAGTGTCCCCGGGAGCTTGTGCTCAGCTGCTGGACTGACTGCTGGTCCAGTGAGTTGTGGGAGCTCGTGCTCAGCTCCAGGACTGACTGCTGGTCCAGTGAGTTGCTCTCCTGGTGTCCAAGGTGGTTTCTCAGTGCCTTTTGCCCCAGTTCTTTTCTGGGACATTGAAAGCAAGACTGACTTGTAGTTCTTTTTTTTTTTTTTTTTTTTTTGAGACAGAGTCTCGCTTTGTTGCCCAGGCTAGGGTGAGTGCCGTGGCATCAGCCTAGCTCACAGCAACCTCCAACTCCTGGGCTCAAGCGATCCTCCTGCCTCAGCCTCCCAAGTAGCTGGGACTACAGGCATGCACCACCATGCCCGGCTAATTGTTTTTATAAGTTGGCCAATTAATTTCTTTCTATTTATAGTAGAGGCGGGGTCTTGCTCTTGCTCAGGCTGGTTTCGAACTCCCGAGCTTGAGCAATCCGCCCGTCTCGGCCTCCCAGAGAGCTAGGACTACAGGCGTGAGCCACCGCGCCCGGCCCGGCGGAGTGTTCTCTAGTGAGCCGTTGCTTCCACAGAGGCAGTGCTTCTTAAACATGTGCAGCTAAAGAACCCTTTCTCACATAGTTCATGTTAACGTGATGTGGAACGTGTTTTTGAAAGTTTTACTGTAGGGCGTATTTTCATTTGCAAGAACTCAGCATGAATTCTTTTGCAAAGTACGTTAGAATCTAACATCTTCTTGAGAATAATTCACTTAACTGCAGTTAATTTGGATTTTCGTATATTGGGTTTTCTTAAGGCAAGATGTGGCTTTGCCTGCTTTAAGGTTACTGGCCCAGTTTTATAATCCGATGTGTGTAGGAGAGAGAAGGAGGCCCCTGGGCTCCCCCGCGGGTGCTGGCCACTCCAGTGTGCGCCAGGCGGGGGTGTTCCCAAGTGTGAACAGACGTCGTGCTGGGAAAAGTCTGAAATCAGTTCAGTATTGATAAAATATTTGAGAATGCAAAATTTTTTGTTTCCTTCCATTTTGCTTCAACTCTTTCCACCTGCTTGTGACTTTCTTCCCAAAATGTGAACTCTGGAGCTTTCTTCTAAAGAAAACAAAACACATACCTAATAAAACAAAAGTTTTTTTTTTTTAATCAGAGTATTTTTTTTTTATTTTAGCGTATTATGGGGTACAAGTGTTAAGGTTACATATATTGCCCATGCCCCCCCCCAAGTCAGAGCGTCAAGTGTGTCCATCCCCCAAACGTTGCACATCTCACTCATTGTGTTAAACAAAAGTTTTAAAAATCAGTTTAAACAGTATGATGATCGCTTTGAAGTCATGACATTTTCATGTGCTTTTATTGCTAAATACCTGGGGGAGACACTTGGTACTAAATACTAAGTTCTACGTTTTTTCTTTAAGTCAAACTGAAATGGCAGTAAAAATACTAAATTCTAGATTATGCACCTACAAAGGTACAAACAGTTTTGAATCTTGTGTTGTGATGTTAACAGTTTTCTTTATGCTTTCAAAGAGAAAAGATGTTTGGGAATGGCATTCTTAGCTGGACGGTGGTCGACTTTAATTGTGACTGGGTCTCCAGCTTGGTTAGAATGAGCAGGTGGGCGGGAGGAAGCCCTGCACAAGCCCCTCTCAGGCAGGGATCTCGGAGACTGTGCTCGGTTTGTGGATCTGTTTTACTTTTGCTGATGGGTTTTAGGGCCTTGCCTGTGAATGGAGAGAGGGGAAACAGGGACCAGGTGGCGCCTCCAGCAGTGCCCCCTGGGGTGGAAACGCCCCCTCCCCCCGCGTGCTCCCCCCCGGAAGCAGGTGCCCCATAGACCACAGTGGCCTCAGAGCCACAGCTCACGCCCAGAGCCCAAACCTCTCCTCTCCTTTGCACCCCCTTACCCATACGCCCCAAAGTGCAGGGGCTCCGTCTCCTTTCCTAGATTAAATTAAATTAATTGAGGTGATTATTATAGTTTTATTTTGAGGAAGTTGGTGGCCTCACTTAATTCCTGGCAGTGACTGGTTGATATCCGAGGTTGTTGTAAAACTCCAATGAGGATCGCTGAGGACTCTCGGCCTCACCCGCTGCAGGCTCTGCCCAGCCTGGGACGTCAGCCTCGGCCCCTGCGGGTCCCGCGGTGCTGGTGGGATGGGCCCCGCGGCAGGGGGTGTGTTCAGGTGTGGCTTGGTGTTTAATTATCGGATGCTTTGTCTTAGGACTGAAGCAACAGGGACACGGCAGCATGTGGCGTGAGCAGGCTGCGCGGTCTGCGGCCGGCTGCTCTTCTGTGCGCGGCCGTCGTGGGCAGGTGCCCATGTCTCGCTGGCAGCCTGTCCGCTAGGTGCCTGCAGAGCTGCCCCATCCCTCCTTGCTGGCTCAGTGTCCTGCAGTGTGGACGTGCAGTGTGGACGTGCAGTGTGGACGTGCAGGGGTTCACGGAGCCAGCCCCGCTGAAACCGTTTAAAGTTGTTTCCAATTCATAAAATCATTTTTAAAAGTAAGAGGAGATTTAATATTTCTCCATTTTACCCATTTACATTGCGCCTTTAGGACGGGCCGCTCAGGAACTGACAAGGTGAGGACTGGAGCTCAGGGCTCAGGCTCCACCGCTTTCCCTGGTGTGACATGAACGGCGGCCGGGCGCTGACACGACTGGAAACTCCCAGCCTCGAGAGGCTTGCGCAGACTCCGGAGATGGGCCGGGGTGTGGGGTGTCCACCAGGCGCCTGTGCAGCAGGGCCCAGAGGGGCGCAGGGCGAGCAGACCAGGGACGGGACAGCTGTCTCAGGTCCAGCAGGCGGTGGTAGAGCGGGGTGTGGGCGTTGTGCCCTGCACCCCAGCCCAGGGGAGGCGGCCGGCAGCCTCGGGGGGCGTCTGCAGCTCTTCCAGCTGCCGTCGCGCTCAGCACCGCCTTCCCCGCATGTGCATCTGACGCACGGTTCTGTGCTGAGTGGCAGGCAGAGCAGCAGTTCCCTAGTGGCCATGCCTGTGGGCACGGAGAGCCGCGTAAGTGACTTCTCCAGCAGGCCCCCTGGATCCAAGACTTAACCCCTTTCGTACGAGCGTCAACTGTAGTCGACAGCCACAGATGAACGTGCACAGCCGAGCGTCAACTTTAGTCTATAATTTTGAATTGACTATTCTAATTTTTCATTTATCAAACTAAAATTGTGAACATTTAAAAATAACGTAATGAAGACATATATGTGTATGTTACCTATTCTGATTGACATGACAAGTAAAGCTGCTTGTGAAGTAAAAACAAGCTCTCAGTGCTTTCAAGCTTTCCTCATCACACAAGAGCAAAACGGACGCGCCGTCCATGCACAGCACAGACTGTCGTGCGGACTGTGAGTGCCGGCTGTGGGCGCAGCTTCGCGGCCGTGAGTGCCGCACCGAAGTGGCTAAGACCTGAACTATTCTGAGTGTGCGTGTCTACTGTAAGGGGGGAGCGGCCATGCTCTCGGGCGTCTGCGTCTGCGCTGGTCCGACGGTCCCCGGGGCTGTGTGCTTGCAGTTCTGACGCCTCTTGTGTTTGTTTGTCTTCTCTGCAAGGGGGCTGCTGCCTTCTGCCATTTTTGTGTTGGTGTCTGACATTGCCTCTTTCAATTCCCAATTTCACGTACGTGTGGCTTCTCGTGTTTAAAAACTGACAGAGCAGTAACGGCTAACCCTGAGTAAAAGCCTCGCGGCTGTTTTTATGCAGTGAGAACGCGAGTGTGGGGACGTTGGGAATGTTCTTCCGTGTTCTGAAAGCCGAGTTTCAGAGCAGGTCAGGAGCATCCGCTTGCGAAGCCCCCGTGTGCAGGCCTGGGAGTGCAGGTGGCTGTGGGGGATGGTCCCGTCCTCAAGGGCGGTGAGACCGGCACGTGAAACAGCAAGGCGCAAGAGCACAGAGCTGAGTGCTAAGTGCTGAGTAAACAGCACAGAGATTGCAGAGCTGAGTGCTGTGTACTTAGTACAGAGATTGCAGAGCTAGGTGCTGTATACTTAGTACAGAGATTGCAGAGCTGGGTGCTGTGTACTTAGTACAGAGATCACAGAGCCGAGTGCTGTGTACTTAGTGCAGATATTGCAGAGCTGAGCGCTGTGTACTTAGTACAGAGATCACAGAGCTGAGTGTTGTGTACTCAGTCTGGGCACCACATTCAGTATTCCTATAGTGGTTGTTCCCTTTTATATAATTGCCTAGAAGAAATTCTTTTGTTCTGCGTAGTTAATAGCTTGGGAGCGTTCTCACTGTTAATGGTCCTAACTCAGAACTCTGTTTTTTAGGTATTCAGAATAGTAAGTGTAAACAATTTAATAAAGGCAGCTTGATTTGGTTAATAATAAAGAAGATTTTTTTGAAATGTTGTCTAATTTGAAAAGGAAGGATTGTGTCTTGTGGGGTGTGACTGGCCTGCCAGTGTTCCAAGCAGCAGCTGCTTGGGGAGGGTTTAAGAACTAAGGCTCTGCGTTTGCACCGAGCTGCGTCTCACAGGAAGGAGCTGTCTGAAGACACATCACGTCATGTGACTGTAAAGTCTCCCGAGGGAGGAATGTGTCAGAGCTGTGAGCTGTCGTTTGAAAGAATGAATCAACGTTAACGTCCCCCAGTGAGGTGGGAGGTGCACCCGGGATCATCTGCCACCCGGGCCCTCGGGCTGCGTCGTGGGTGGCCTCGTGGCTTTCTGGTGGCCTGGCGGGTGGCGCGGGGCCAGGAGGCAGGTGGGAGCAGCCGGGGAAGGACGGCGGAGGGAGGAGAGAGCCGCGCGCGTCCCTCATCTGAGGACAGAGGGCCCCTTCCGTGCCGACCCTGGCGTCCGGCTCTCCGCTGCTGTTGTGGGCGTGGAAGCGGCCCTGTCGAAGGTGTCAGGTGGCGCCTGGGGCTGTGGGCAGCGTGGAGCCCGGCCGAGTGTGGGGGGCGGCCCGAGGGCACAGAGCGTGTGTGCAGGCCGTAGCCGTGACAGCCGCCCGCTGTGGAGTGACAGCGGTCCGCTGAGGAATCCCACCTGCCGTGGAGGTCTTTGCCGTGGCGACGGGCGGCCACAGCCGCGGTTCCTTCTCGTCGGCGCTGCGGCCGTGGATCTGGGTGGGGCAGAGGGCGGCAGAGCACTGGGGACCCTTGATGCCCCAAGAGCAAAGTTACTGTGTAAATCTCACTGATTTTAACTTTACTGTAGCGGTTTTAGACCAGGCCGTGTTGAACTGAATGTCTTCTTTGAGCAGCTTTGTGGAAAGTTCTCACTAATTCAGTTAGTAAAGCCCTAAGGTGAGTGTGGCCCAGTGACGGCCCACCTTGCTCCGACAGCCTCCCAAGTCAGGTCAGCTCCCCCATCCCCCACCGTGACAGATGGGCTCTCAGAAGCCTGTGTGTGGCTCTGGCGCGGTGACAGCCAGCGGCACGCGGCAGCCATGGATGACGCCATGTGCCCTGAAACTGCCCAAATCCCTGAGCCGGTGGCTGTCTTCACCGACAGAGGGAGGCGTGACCCCCTTCTCTGCCCGCTCATGCTCACGCAGGGCCCGGCATGCGGCCGGTGCTCAGCGGAACTTCCTTCAGGGCCAGTGCGGGGCAGCTTCCCGGCAGTGAGTGTGGGATGTCCCCGTTGTCCCTGTTGGGACGCCCGTGTGACCGAGTGAGGAGGCAGTGTGACCGAGTCTGGAGGCAGAACCCACCGCATGCAAGGAGAGTCAGCTGCTGTTTTCCAGGGAACGGCTGCATTTCAAATGCTGAAACAATCACGTGTGACTCGAGTCTGGCTTTTCCCGTAACTGTCTCTTGTCTTGGGGCCACTTTTCCTGGGAGTCGGCCGTCAAGGGATGCTCAAAATGTCTCATTTGGACGCGGCTTTCTGTTTCTCAGTCCGTGTGGACTCCAAAAGCGCAGGCCGGCGTGAGCTCCGTGATTCCAAACGGCAGGCGCAGGGAGCCGCGTTCGTCTGTTGCGTCCTCATCTGGCAGAGTCCGGTTCTATACGGAGGATGGGGACAGCGGTGGGAGGAGTGTGGCGCTCTGGTGACCCCGCGCGGAGGGCGCGGTTGTGCCGTGACTGTCGTGCCGTGTGCTCCTGGTCCCTGCGGCTGCGCCCGCTCTGGGCCGGTGGTGACCCAGACGCCGCCCTTTCGCCCTTTCGGTAGGGTCTGCTGGGCGGCGCAAGTGCCGCGAGGTGCGCGTGTGCGGGTCACGGCCACGCCCTCGCGGACGCGCCTCTCGGCGGGCTCTGCGCCTGGAGCAGACGGGCCTCGCCCTGCCAGCGCCCGGGGTAGGAAAGAGCCATTTTCTAGGAAGCCATGTCTCACAAGCGAGAAGCGGAAACCGCGGCGGGCGTTTGGCGCGGGGCCAGGAGGCATCAGCGCTTTCCGCGCCGCGCGCCTCTCCCCGAAGCCGTGGAGCAGCTTTGCGTCTCCGTGTGACTGCGCAGGCAGCTGCTGCCCCTAATGAGCAGAGCGCGCGCCGCCGCCGCGTTTCCGCCGATGGAGGCCGCCGCGGGAGCCGGGCGTGCGGGGCGGGCGCCGGAGTGCGGCGGGCAGGCGCGGCCGTCAGCTGGAGGTGCACGCTCCGCCGCGCCCGCGACAAGACAAATGGCCGCGCTGCACTAGGCTGCAGAGTCGGGAGCTTTTCCAGGGAGCGGCTGCGGCTCCCCGGGCGCCCCCAGCTCCGCGGGCGCCTCTGAACCGCCGCCTCCCTGCCAGGGTTTCCTTCTGATGTCCCACAATACCTGTCACCGCGGTGATTTATTAACGACCTAGCGTCTGCTGGCATTCCATTGACACGGGGTTGGGCCGTCTCTTGCTGGGGCTGCTTTCCATCGGTGTAGCGGAATGTTAACCGGAGTTGAACTTGGCCGGAACCGGCCGAGGATGCGGTCCGCGGAGAGGCCAGCGGGACACCGCGCCCCCTGCTTTGCCAAGGCCGCCGTGGCCTTGGCGCTTATAGACGGCGGCGCCCAGGCCGCACGCCAACCGCGAGGGCCCTCTTCTTACGTGCGCGTGAGAGTTCTGGGTTCCCTGCATCTTGGTCAGCGCCCCTCGTCCTCTGCTTTCTGGCTTTGGCTTGACGGCAGCCACCCTGGTGGGTGCGCAGTGGCTTCCCACTGGAAGTGGCTTTGCCTTGCTTGTGCCTCGTGGCCGGTGACCTGGGCGTCTCCGTGTGCTCCTCGGCCATTTCGGCGTCTGCGCTGGGAAGGCGTCCGCTGACGCCCTGGGCCCGCTTTGAGCTGTTGAGTTGCTGGAGTTTTCTCTGACTCCGTGTTCTTGTTGCACTGGGAGCCGCTGTTGGGAAGGGCTTTCTTAATTCTCTGCTGCCCGAGCCTCGTATATAGGCATTTCGGCGGGTTCCGTGTGGCCCACAGCTTCTGGAAGCTTCTCTGTGCGCGCTGCCGGGGCACGGCGGAGCAGAGCAGCCGCTGAGAGAGCGGGGTCCTCGCTCTGCAGCGTGGAGGAGCTTGGCGGGGTGTTGGCCTCCACCCGGCCCGGGTCCCTGGGAGCAGGATCCTGTGGGGTGCAGAGATGAGGGGTGCAG
Source organism: Mirza zaza (assembly GCA_008750895.1). NCBI lineage: Eukaryota > Metazoa > Chordata > Mammalia > Primates > Cheirogaleidae > Mirza > Mirza zaza. Next base: position 79,912 of record VSMD01065357.1, read on the forward strand.
AGATGGGGGGCGGTGTTCACCCCGGTCTGGGATGTGCTGTGGGGTGCCCAGGGGGAGGGTGCGGGGTGCAGAGATGGGGGGCATTGTTCACCCTGGTCTGGGATGTGCTGTGGGGTGCAGAGATGAGGGGTGCAGAGATGGGGGGCGCTGTTCACCCTGGTCTGGGATGTGCTGTGGGGTGC
>VSMD01065359.1:0-54685 GCA_008750895.1 Mirza zaza
TTTTTTGAGACAGAGTCTCACTTTATTGCCCAGGCTAGAGTGAGTGCCGTGGCGTCAGCCTAGCTCACAGCAACCTCAAACTCCTGGGCTCAAGCAATCCTGCTGCCTCAGCCTCCCAAGTAGCTGGGACTACAGGCATGTGCCACCATGCCCGGCTAATTTTTTCTATATATATTAGTTGGCCAATTAATTTCTTTCTATTTATAGTAGAGATGGGGTCTCACTCTTGCTCAGGCTGGTCTCGAACTCCTGAGCTCAAACGATCCGCCCACCTCGGCCTCCCAGAGAGCTAGGATTACAGGCTTGAGCCACCGCGCCCGGCCAAAAAATGACTTCTTAAAGGTTTTTTTCTCCCCCCAAAAAACTAAGACTCACCTCTGACTCCTCTCAGGAATGTCCAGCACAAATCCAAACATCATCTCAGCAATTTTATTGGAGCTGCAGGTGGGGGTCCTGTCCACCTCCACGGCTATGGATAGCATCCTCTGAAGCTGGCACACGATCCTGAGTCCAGAACACAGGACACAGGTGAGTGGGAGGGTCTTGCAAGGAGCCACCCTGTGGCTAGGAGGAGGTCCCCACCAGGGTACATCAAGAATAGAGATTACTGAAGGATCTTGTAACGCACACACAAGGTCAGGGAGAACTACTCAAGCCATCAGCATTCTTTCGTTTAGCAGTTTCACCTACCTGAATCCCTTTTGCCAGATCATACTATCTGAAACTCTCAGAACCTGGGGTTGAGCTGCAAAAGCAAGCTGCTTTTAAATTCAAAAACTCACAATCTTAAGGATCTAGAGAACTTTAAGGATCATCTGAACTATAACTTCCCTATTTTATAGATGGAGGAACAGGTCCAGAGTGACTAAAAATTATTTCAATTTCTTTGATACAGGAGAAAATATGTATTTGCCATATAGTTTTTTTCTTGTTGCCGTTTCCTTTACAATAGTTTCTAAGTTCAGTCTCAGAACTTCTGCTGGTGGAGCCTGACCTTCTCTCCCATTCAGCCTACTGTGGGAGAGACCCAGCCTGATATGGCCATTCCTGATGTAGGAATCCGGGAAACCCCTCAGAAAGGTGAGGCTGGCTTGATATCAGCCTTTTCTAACATGTATTATTTGTGATGGAAGGAAGGGCTTTGCTTTTAGAAAATGTGCAGCTAGTGACAACAGGTGGACCAGGGTGGACAACAGGTGGACCAGACTAGGGTCTCAGGCATCAGATTCTGGCTCTGCAATGATAAGCTGTTCAACCTCAGACAAGTTACTAACTTGAGTCTAAGTGTTCTCATCTATAAGACAGGGGAAGAATATCAAGTATTTCATAAAGTTGTGAGCTACGTGTAAACTGTCTGGCAACAGGCACTCCTTAATGACAAACGGTAGCAACTATTGCTATTGTTGATAAGATCATGATAAAATTGACGTTTAGGGGGCCTATTGTTATTTCTGCTAATATTTACTTATAATAAATTTATTATGATTATTATTATGAGAGTAGTTTCCATTGAAGGAACAGTACCTGCCTCCCTCTTGGGTTTGTATATGGTGCCTCTGAGACAAACTCACTTTAAGGGCCTTCTCCAAGAAAATGCTTCATTGTTCAAAAACATTCCCCCTTTAGATAAAATATTATCTCCTAAATTAGTTGAAATCTGTAGGCTTTACAAATCAGGTATGTACACAAACAGACTATAATATAATACTATGAATTCATGCACAAATGCTATATTTGAAATGTCAAGTGTGACTGGTTTTTAACAATATATATGATTAGCATGGAATACTAACCAAGTCACTTGTACAAGGGCAGCTGCAGCCTCTAAAATCCTGGCATTCTCAAAAAAAAAGCCAAGACCACTCTTAACTCCATAAAAGAAATGCCATGAACTCTTTCCGGTGCAGTCTGGGGCAATGACATCTACCTTGACCCGCTGGAAGCTGCAGGGTGAACTGCTGTTTTCCTCCCAGGACTAGGGCAGATAAACACCGTCCTTGAGGACTTGAGGCTGCTGGCACCGCTACCCACCACTCCTCTGTGTCAGTGGCTACCTCAAGTGGTGAGTAGCTGTACCCCTTTATTGTCTCTTAGAATCCAGGAAGGGAAGTGCAGTGTCCTTTAGCTTTTTCTTCACTTCTGCTTTGTGACGTTGTGCTCACTTTGTGGAGTCCTATTCATCTAGGGGTGAAAGCACCTGCTTTGGTCTACTTTGGAATTAGAATGTAGCATTTGGTTAAACTAAGTCTTTAATAAGAATCAGCCCGTGTTACAAGATCTTGTTAATTTGAGGGAAGCAACTCTTAGGAAGTGGTACTGATCTCTGAAACCCTAAATCCCAATAGCCCGGGAAAGACAGCTTCTGCTTGCCCCTTACAGCTGATTGGTGTTCTTTGTCAGGTTAGGCTGGGAAGAAGGGTGGCTACTGGTGGCTTTCAACACTCCTGTTCCTGAAGAAGTTTGATTCCCATTTGGGGGCTGAGTTAATCCATCTGTAGTCACTGCTTTGACCAGCCACTTGATAACATCCCTGTAATCAAAAAAGGACAAGAAGGAAAAGGCTTATTCCTTTTGTTTTCCCTGGGAAGGAAAAAAAAAGAAGAAAAAAAAAAATGAAAGAAGAGGCTTAAACTTCTGTTGTATTTATGATGTTCTGGACTACAGCCTTCATCTGAGCTTCCAGATCCCTAGATTTCCCTAAAGGCAACAAAGGGGCCCTTAGGTTATTTTTAATATTTAAATCTAATGAAACCCCACATATAATTACAGCAAGGCTAAAAAGATAACTAAAATATTAACATTCTTCTTTCAGTTATAATTACTGAAAGGTAACTCCAAGGTCAAAGAGCACTATCTGTGACTTCCTGGCTAGGCGGAAAGTTGGAGTGAATGAACACAGAAGTCCTTGCTGACTCGCTGTTATTAGGTGTCATCTGTTAATTCTAATAACTAAGGTTTATTTTTTATTATTTTTTATTTTTTATATATATATATATTTTTTTTCTTCTTTACTTTGTTGCTCAGGCTAGAGTGAGTGCCGTGGCGTCAGCCTAGCTCACAGCAACCTCAATCTTCTGGGCTCAAGTGATCCCTCTGCCTCAGCCTCCCGAGCAGCTGGCACCACAGGCATGAGCCACCATGTCCGGCTAATTTTTTTTTTTGTATATATATTTTTAGTTGGTCAATTAATTTCCTTCCACTTTTGGTAGAGACAGGGTCTTGCTCAGGCTGGTTTTGAACTCCTGACCTTGAGGGATCCACTCACCTCCGCCTCCCAGAGTGCTAGGATTACAGATGTGAGCCACCATGCCCAGCCGGTAAGGTTTAGAGTATGTGCAGTGGAGTCATACTTTATACAGGGCTTAGTCTCCAAAAGTTGGTGGGGTAAGAACATCTCATAGAGTCAAAATTACTTCTGATGATCACTTAGGTACCCAGGTAAAAATGGTGGATTGAATACACATATCTAATTTTGTTCCCTCCTAAAACCCCACTAATATTACAGTAAATACTTTTAAAAAATATCTATAGGGAGGGGGAGGAGAGGAGACAATAGCAGTGAAATCTTAGAAGGAGGAAGGCAAATGAAGTATACTCACGAATGTAATATGGTAATGTTACTATGTAATATTCTAATGTTACATAGTAGTCAAAATGAATATGCTGTGACAGGCAACAATATGGACAAATCTTAGTACTATAAAATATTAAGTGAAAAATGAAGTTCTCAATAGATTACATACAACATGATGTCTTTTAAGATAAAATAAACTAAAATTAAAATGTATACTTTATAGGAACACATGTATATACAATAAAAGTACATAGAAAGGAAAGAAATATTTCCAAAACATTTTTTTTGTTTTGAGACAGAGTCTCATTCTGTTGCCCCAGCTAGAGTGCCGTGGTGTCAGCCTAGCTCACAGCAACCTCCAACTCCTGGGCTCAAGCGATCCTCCTGCCTCAGCCTCCTGAGTAGCTGGGATGACAGGCATGCGCCACCGTGCCCGGCTAAATTTTTCTATATATTTTTAGTTGGCCAATTAATTTATGTTTATAGTAGAGACGGGGTCTCGCTCTTGCCCAGGCTGGTCTCGAACTCCTGAGCTCAAACTATCCTCTCGCCTCGGCCTCCCAGAGAGGTAGATTACAGGCGTGAGCCACCCACGCCCGGCCTTTCCAAAACATTTGTATAAAGAAGAAAAGGAAGGAAAGGAACGAGACGAGGGACATGCAGGATGGAGACTGTCCTGGCACAGGGAGGGTCAGAGGGCAGGTGGGGTTAGAGGCAGTAACTGTCAAGGTCCAGCCTTTGATTTGAGGGTAGGTTAAGAGATGCTGATTACAAAACTAAAGGTAACTAAATAACTAAGCAAAGAAATCAAGTGTGTGATTACAAAACTAAAGGTAACTAAATAACTAAGCAAAGAAGTCAAGTGTGTCATGTTTTAAGAATGATGTTTAATCCAAGTCCATGACTGGTAAAGAGATACACTTTAACTGACTTAGCAGAATCGAGGAAGCCGAGTCTAAGCCAACAGCAAGTGGCAGCACTAGGTCTCTCTGAAGTGAGGGTGAAGGGGTGGAGTTAAAATAAATAGGGTGGCTTGAAAGCTGCTTCAGAAATTTTCAGACTCCTAGGTCTTCTTCCTCAGCTCTTCAGACTACAGGTCGACCCTGTGAAGAGGTAAAACAAAGGGCATCCGGACTTGGGCCCGAGGCAGAGCTCGGAGGCAACGGCACCAGGGCAAACCGGGACATTAAATGAACGTGCGCATGCTGAATGCAGAGACCCCTGCCATCTTCCCACACTTATCTTCCAAAAGCCTGAAGTTCCAGTCTCTGTCATTCGTGTGGGAGATTAGAAGTCTTCTCTGGAAAACCCAACCAGTCCCAAGAGGAAACACCTGAAGACACTGACTTGAGTGATTTTCTCAGAAATGAAAAACTAGGGCCGGGTGCGGTGACTCACGTTTATAATCCTAGCACTCTGGGAGGCTGAGGCGGGCTGATCGCTCAAGGTCAGGAGTTCAAAACCAGCCTGAGCAAGAGCGAGACCCCGTCTCTACTAAAAATAGAAAGAAATTAATTGGCCAACTAAAATATATAGAAAAAATTAGCCAGGCATGGTGGCGCATGCCTTCAGTCCCAGCCACTTGGGAGGCTGAGGCAGGAGGATCACTTGAGCCCAGGAGTTGGAGGTTGCTGTGAGCTAGGCTGACACCATGGCACTCTAGCCTGGGCAAAAGAGTGAGACTGTGTCTCAAAAAAAGAAAAGAAAAGAAAAAGAAAGAAATGGAAAACTAGTTCTACCTGCAGGGAAGTGCAGAAATGACAAGTCCTTCCATGCCCTCAGAGCCTCTTTTGAGTCTCTTGCCTTTATACACGGATAGACTACCAAGGCTTACCAGACATCTGTGGAAAACTTCAAACATTAGAGATAGAGACCAAAATAGAAAAAAAAGCACAAAATGGAGAAAACAGATATTATGCAGAGAATTAGAAAACAAAAATGAAAATCATCAAAAATATGAGATGATATAGATCCAGGAAAGAAGAAAACAAGAACAAAATACTATTTTTTAATTTCAATAAGGAACACAGGAAAAAAATAAAAGCTCTAGGAAATCAGAAACACAGTAACAAAAATGAAACTCTATTTACCAGATATCAAGAGATATGAAGGATATTTTCCCAGACTGAAATGGGCTACTGAAAGCCTAACACAATGGATGAATATAGACCTTCAACAAGTCCACTGGGCAAAAAGAGTTTTGCCAACTTCCAGAGGAAAACATCAGGGCACATTCTAAGAATAAGTAATCAAAATAGCTTCTGACATCTTTACAGCAGTTCTGGGAGCTAGAAGACAATGGAAGATTTCCTTCAATGTTTTGTAGAAAAGTTATTTCAAGATCTCAAAAATGTTGCTTCCCATATACCTTTCTTAGAAAGCTAGTAGAGATTGATTCTTTAATACAAGGGAGTAAAAGCCAAGAAAGAGAAAGCCATAGGACAAGGAAGTCATCCAACAGTGGAAAGAAGTAAAGGGAACTCTCACATTTACAATGAAGAAGACTGGAAGAGAAAAAAATTTGGGTTGACTTCTGATATGCACAAAGAAAGCAAGAAAACTAAAAATAGGACAATTATTAACTCTAGGGAAAATAAAAAGGTATGAATAAAGGAAAAGTATCATAGTACTTGGCTAAATTCTGAGTAGTCTACATTGTCAAAGTAATAGAAACTTTGAATATTGATTTAAAAAAATTATGGGCTGTGCACAATGGCTCATGCTTATAATCCCATCACTTTGGGAGGCCAAGGCAGGAAGAGTGCTTGATGCCAGCAGTTCAGAGGCCAGAGTGTTAACCATTACACCATGGAACTGCCAGGATACCAGTGTTGCCTGGGCAACACTGCAAAATCAGCTGAATGTGGTGGTGCGTGCCTGCAGTCCCAGCTATAGGCTGAGGCAGGAGGAAAACTCGAGCCTAGGAGGTGGGTTCACAGTTAGCTGTCACTGTGCCACTGTACTTCAGCCTGAGTGACAGAATGACTGTCTCTTAAAAAAAAAAAGCTGTAACTATATTAATGGTACAGGAGCTGGGAAATGTGTATGTGTGATGGGGGGAGGTGGGGAGGAAAAAGAGCCAACTCCTAACCTTTCACGCAGGAAGCCAGTAGATAATGGCTAACAATGGAAAATCAAGAAGTAGAAACACACATGTTATTTCACCATGTGGAGGTGAATATCAAAAGAAGCAATTAAAGAGCTGGGAAAGGGAAATGCAGGGGAGGGGACCTGGAGACAGGTGTATTTCTTAAATCTTGCATAACTAGTTTACTCTTTGATTTTTAAAATTTTTTTATTTCTTTTTGTTTTTAATAAATTGTTTTTCTTTTTTTGAAAAAACAGGCAGACAAACATAGATTACTCTTTGTATGTATAGTTAAAAATGAAATAAAGAAGAGAAAAATCCCTTAAGAAGGGGTCATACAGAGACTCACTTAGCATCTTTTTAAAAAAATCCTCTTTAATGTATAGTTTACATAAAATAAATTGCCAAGGTTTTGTATGATGAGTTTAGATGAAGTATATGCATACATCCATGTAATCACCACTTCAATCTACTGCTCATCTCTTAATGAAACAAAGATAGTTCATTTTCCCTACAGCTAGAACAAACGATTATTTTTTTCATTGATTGAGGATCTGGCTTGCATTTAGAGGCTATAAATACACCTCTCCATGCCTATCTTTAAACCTGAGAATCAGTCTGTACGGTGAGAGGCTCACACTCTGAGGGATGAAAATGAAAGCATTTAGGAGAACGGTGGTCATGTCTCCCACTGCCACTCACTCTAAAGCCAAGCTCACAAAGCACAATGGTAGCTAGAATTGCTCTCATTATTTAAATCACCATTTTTCACTTTAAAACCAACTGTCCTGTGTTCTTCGTAGATTCTCTACTTACTGATTTTTCTACTTCTATAATTATTAACGTTTAAACTTTAGGTAAAATGTCACATACAGGAAAATGGATATGGGCATGCAAACTAATGGGGCAAAACCTGACCAGTGCCCTAAACATAATGAAATGTCTTCCTTTTCTAACGGGAGAGTTATGATAGTCAATATCCCTCACTGGCCTGTGAAAAATATTCTCAGCAAATATATAAGAACATGTGGGAAAGTAAATAAGAGTGGAAGAGTTTCAAGACTGCTCTAAGGAAAGAGATGCTGGTACACTGTTCTAGTGGAGAACCATTTCCAAAAAGGCGAGGGCTGTTATATCCTCATAAACCCATCATAAGTTGAAAATACATTTAGTACACTTAACCTACTGAACACCCTAGCTTAGCCTAGCTTACCTTAAATGTGTTCAAAATACTTACAATAGCCTACAGTTGGGTAAAATCATCTAATACAAAGCTTATTTTATAATAAAGTGTTGAGTTTTTTTTTTTTTTTTTGGGAGACAAAGTCTCACTCTGTTGCCCAGGCTAGAGTGAGTGCTGTGGCATCAGCCTAGCTCACAGCAACCTCAAACTCCTAGGCTCAAGCAATCCTGCTGCCTCAGCCTCCCAAGTAACTGGGACTACAGGCATGCGCCACCATGCCCAGCTAATTTTTTCTATATATATATATTAGTTGGCCAATTAATTTCTTTCTATTTATAGTAGAGACGGGGTCTCGCTCTTGCTCAGGCTGGTTTCGAACTCCTGACCTTGAGCAATCCGCCCGCCTTGGCCTCCCAGAGTGCTAGGGTTACAGGCGTGAGCCACCGCGCCCGGCCCGTTTTTCATTATCTGTAGTTTTAATTACTATCCTTGTTATACTGTCTAGTGACTAGAAAACCCTGTCCACCTGATAGTCTCCAGCCTTCAGCAGCTGCCCACCTATAGCTACCACCTCCGGCCATCCCAGGGCTCAGGGGGCCGGGTACCTGACGTTGTGGGGCTGCCTGTCGCAAGACAGCACGGTGTTTGCGATGGACTGCTGCAGGTGCTGCCGCTGCCGCCTCAGGGTCCGCTGGAAGTCGTCTTCGAGAGTCTGCACCACGTAACGCAGGAAAAGGACCCGTCCAGGCAGAGTCTGCCCCTGTGGGGAGATGGATGAGAAGTCAGCCTCTTCGGTCCCCTGGATGATAGCAAGCACTAGGAACTCTTAAATACCGAGTCCAAGAGGAGGCTACGAGTTAACAAATGTGTCTGTACCTAAAATAGAGGCTACTGGGAGAGAGCAGGTAGTCTAGGTCATTATGAGAGAGGACAGGTAGGGCAACTGCTAAAAGAATGATATCCTGTAAGGTCTGAGTAACCATTTTGGTTTTGGTTTTTAAGGATTAAAAATAATTTACTTACTCAAAAGAGTAGGCAAATGCAGATAATTAGAATTTCTTAACAGCTAAGACGTAACCAGAGGTCTGCTGGAGTCTCTAGGATTACAGACCTTTTGATCTAGAGACAGCCATGGGAAGTCAGTCTCTCTCAGTGAACCTACAAACCTTAGGATAAACCCAAAACTTAGAGAGCAGAACAGAGAGAGAAGCTGGCTCTTTAATGACTCTGCTGAGCTGCTGGATCAAACCACCATGATGTCCACCTCCCTGCTGAACTTCCAGTGATGAGCTGGCACATGTCCTTATTGTTGAGGCAGGTCTGAGTTGGGTATTCTGTTATGGGTGAAACCATCCTAACTGACACAGGTAAAGAGCATGGGCTTTGGCGGAACACAGATTTTTACATTTTTGTTGTTTGTTTTAAACATAGCTCCGTCCCTTATTTCTCTTACTTAACTCCTCTGAGTCTCATGGGGATAATTCTGACCTTAATAAAGACAGACCTTACCTGTCACATAGCTGGCAGGCATCCACAATTTGTTGGTTTCCCTTTACTAGAAGACAAGCGCTGGGAGCTCAGGAGCTCAGCCTTTGAAACTTTACAGAATAGGAAGGCACCAAACTGTTTCTGGACTATGTGGGAACTTTCAAACTCCAGGGGGTAGGTCTATTTTCTGGGAACATAAACTCATGGACCAAGATACGGTTCAGTCAGCAGGAAACATATAACCATTCTAAGCACATATCATTTCTTTCTTTTTTGGGGGGAGGTGACACTAAGATATCTTTGTCTTTTGAACATGTGTATTTTTCTCTAATTCTTAATAATGGATACTTTAAAAAAAATCAAGTATAATACTTGTGCTAGACTTCCTACGAAAACCTACTGACACCACTCTCTACCACTACTTGTCTTCACCAGTACCCTAGAGGGAATAATTTTTTTTTTTTTTTTTTTTTTGAGACACAGTCTCACTTTGTTGCCCAGGCTAGAGTGAGCGCCATGGTGTCAGCCTAACTCACAGCAACCTCAAACTCCTGGGCTCAAGCAATCCTCCTGCCTCAGCCTCCCAAGTAGCTGGGATTACAGGCATGAGCCACCATGCCCAGCTAATTTTTTCTATATATATATTAGTTGGCCAATTAATTTCTATTTATAGTAGAGACGGGGTCTCGCTCTTGCTCAGGCTAGTTTCAAACTCCTGACCTCGAGCGATCCGCCCGCCTCGGCCTCCCAGAGTGCTAGGGTTACAGGCGTGAGCCACCGCGCCCGGCCTAGAGGGAATGATTTTTTTTTTTTTTGGAGACAGAGTCTCACTTTTATTGCCCAGGCTTGAGTGAGTGCCGTGGCGTCAGCCTAGCTCACAGCAACCTCAAACTCCTGGGCTCAAGCAATCCTCCTGCCTCAGCCTCCCAAGTAGCTGGGACTACAGGCATGTGCCACCATGCCCGGCTCATTTTTTCTATATATATTAGTTGGCCAATTAATTTCTTTCTATTTATAGTAGAGATGGGGTCTCGCTCTTGCTCAGGCTGGTCTCGAACTCCTGAGCTCAAATGATCCGCCCACCTCGGCCTCCCAGAGAGCTAGGATTACAGGCGTGAGCCACCGCGCCCGGCTGAGGGAATAATTTTTAACACATTCTTCTAAAAGACGCTCTAAACATTTCTAAAGAAATAGGCTTTTATTGCTATTTCTTGATTTATCAACTGTACACATTACCTGTTGGTTTCTGCTATGCTAGATAAGGATTTAACTCACTTAGGCCAAACCCACACCTCCTCTTCCCAAAATAACTCTCTCCACCATCTACAGACAGCACGTCTTGACTCCCGACTTGGGAAGATAAGAATGTTGTAACAGCCCTACTATTGTTAGAGATCCTATCCCTTGTCAACTCTCAACCTGTATCTTATATACTTTTCATTTTACGTTGTCATGCTAATAAAATGGGTCTCCTACGCTTTGTATATAAATTGATTCTAAATGTTATAACTAGTGCTTACAGTATCAGGACTATGTTAAAATTATTAACTATACTGTTAATCTATATAGTATACTGAGAAAATAATTCCTTGTTTTGTGAAGTTTTTTCTTCTTAAGTTTCTTCCCTCCCTTTATTGACTGCCATCATAATATACTTCTTTTAACTCTTCAAGAATGGCAGATAGTTTAAAAAAATTTTAAAGACAACTTTATTGACATACCATAAAATTCAACCATTTTAAATGTACCCTTCAATGATTTGTAGTAAACTGAGTTGTGCAAGCATCACCATAATCTATTTTTAGAACATTTTCATCGCCCCAAAACATCCTTCATGCCCATTTACAGTTTAATTCCCTTTCCAACCCCCAGCCCAAGGCAACTACTCATCTACTGTCTCTCTAGATTGGCTTTTTCTGGACATTTCACATAAATAGAATTATACAATATGTGATGCCTTCTGTGTAGTTTCTTTCACTTAGCTTCATGTTTTCTGAGGTTCTTCCACGTGATAGCATGTATCAACAGCTCACTCCCTTTTATTATTGAATAGAATTCCATTTTGTTTATTCATTTACCAGTTGAGGGACATTTGAGTTATTTTCACTTTTTAGATATTATGAATAATGCTGCTGTGAACATTCCCATGCAAGTCTTTGGCTGACATATGTTTTCATTCTTCTTGGGTCTATATCTAGAACTGGAATAGATAGGTTAAATGATAAATTTATGTTTAACTTTACTGTTTTCTACCAGCAATGTATGAGACTTATAATTCTCCACATTCTTGCCAATGTTTGCTGCTTGTTTTCTTTAAACAATTTTTTCGAATTATGGTAAAAAGCATATAACAGTTAATTTACCATCTTAACCATTTTTTAAGTGTACAGTTCAGTAGTATTAAGTTTGTATATTCATAGTTATGCAAAACATATTCTGAACTTTTCATCTTGCAAAACTGAAACCCTGTATCTATTGCAGGCGTGAGCCACCACCCTGAGCCTGCATTGTGGTTTTGATTTGAGTATCTTTTCAGATGTTTATTGGCCATTTGTATATATTTGGAGAAATATCTATACAAGTCCTCTGCCCTTTTACAAATTGGGTTATTTGTTGTTGAGTTTTAGGAGTTCTTTATATATTCTGGATATTAACCCTTATCAAATATATGGTTTACAAATATTTTCTCCTGTTTCATAGATTGCCTTTTCACTTATTGTTTCACTCTATTGATGCACAAAAATTTAAAAGTTTGATGTAGTACCATTTGTTTATTTTTGTTTTCATTGCCTGTGCTTTCGGTGTCATATTTAAGAAATCAATGCTAAATCCAATGTCATAAACCTTTCCCTCATGCTTTCTTCTGAATTTACTAGGTTTGGGTCTTATATTCAGGGCTTTAATCCATTTTGAGTTAAATTTTGTATATGGTGTGAGATAAGGGTCCAACTTCATTCTTTCGCATGAGGATATCCAGTTTTCCCAATACCACTTGAAGAGACTATTATTCGCCGTTGAATGACCTCGGTACCCTTTACTGAAGATCGCTTTACCATATACGCAAATGTTTATTTCTGGGCTCTCTATTCTATTCCATATGCCTATATTTCTACCTTTATGGTTGTTCCACACTATTCTGATTACTGTAGCTTTATAATATATTTTACGGTCAAGAAGTATGAGAATTCCAACTTTGTTCTTTTTTTACCCAAGATTGTTTTGGCTATTTGGTGTCACTTGCAAGACATCAACTTTTATAAGAAGAAAAGTTGGTTTCCCTTGGGATTCAATATGAATTTTGGGATAGATTTTTCTATTTCTGTAAAAAAATGCCACGAGGATTCTGATAGGGATTGTGTTAGATCTGTAGATCACTTTGGGTAGTGCCCACATCTTAGCAACATGAGTCTCACATCCCGTGAATACGGGATGTTTTACCATTTATTGGCATCTAATTTCTTTTAACAATGTTTTGTAGTTTTACGTGTACACGTCTTTCACTTCCTTAGTTAGGTTTATTCCTACGTGTTTTATTCTTTTTGGTGATCTTATAAATCGTTTTCTTAATTTCCTTTTCAAAATTTTCATTGTTTACAATAATGCAACTGAATTTTGTGAGCTATCCTGCCACTTTGCCGAATTTGCTTATTAGTTCATTTACTAGTATTTTTGTAGAATTTTTGGATTTTCTTATCTACATATAAGATCATGGATGCCTTTTATTGTTTCTTGCCTAACTGCTCTGTATAGGACTCCTGATACCATGCTGAACAGAAGTGGTGAGAGCCGGCATGTTTATCTTGCTCCTGATCTCAGAGGAAAAGCTTTCAGTCTTTCTCCACTGAGTATGATATTAGCTGTGGGCTTTTCATATATGGTCTTTATTATATCGAGGTGGTTTTCTTCTATTTCTAGTTTTTGTGAAACTATGAAAGGATGTTGAATTTTGTCAAATGTTTTTTGCATCAAATGAGATAATCATGTGGTTTTTGTCCTTCACTCTGTTAACGTGGCATATTACACTGATTTTCATATGCTGAACCATCTTTGAATTCCAGGAATAAATCTCACTTGTTCATGGTGTACAGTAGGCCCTCTGTATCTGTAGGTTTCACATCCATGGATTCAACCAATTACGATTTGAAAATATTAGAAAAAATATTTACATCTTTACAGACTTTATTATTCCATAAACAATGCGGCATAACAATTATTTACACAGCATTTACGTTTTATTAGGTATTGTAAGTAATCTAGAGATTTATACAATGGAATATTCGTAGGTTATATGCAAATACTATGTCATTTTATAAAAGGGACTTGAATACCTGTGAATTTTAGTATCTAAGGGAAGTCCTGAAACCAGTTTCCTATGAATAACAAGGGATATCCTTTCATGTGCTGTTGAATTCAGTTTGTTAGTATTTTTTTGAGGATTTCTACATCAATATTTATCAGGTATATTGGTCTGTAGTTTTCTTATAATTTCTTTGTTTGCTTTTGTTATCAGGGTAATACTGGCCTCATAGAATGAGTTAAACCATGTTCCCTTCTCTTCAATTGTATAGAAGAATTTGAGAAGAACTGATATTAATTATTTAAATGTTCGTTAGAATTCTCCAGTGAAGCCATCTGGACATGGCTTTTTCTTCTTGGGAGTTTTTTTTTTGTTTTTTTTTTTTTTTTTGAGACAGAGTCTCACTTTATTGCCCAGGCTAGAGTGAGTGCCATGGCGTCAGCCTAGCTCACAGCAACCTCAAACTCCTGGGCTCAAGCAATCCTCCTGCCTCAGCCTCCCGAGTGGCTGGGACTACAGGCATGTGCCACCATGCCCGGCTAATTTTTTCTATATATATTAGTTGGCCAATTAATTTCTTTCTCTTTATAGTAGAGATGGGGTCTCACTCTTGCTCAGGCTGGTCTCGAACTCCTGAGCTCAAATGATCCGCCCACCTCGGCCTCCCAGAGAGCTAGGATTACAGGCTTGAGCCACCGCGCCCGGCCCTTCTTGGGAGTTTTTGATTACTGATTCAATCTCTTTACCAGGTATTGGTCTGCTCAGATTTTCTATTTCTTCATAAGGCAATCATGGTAGGTTGTGTGTTTCTAGGAATTAAGCCATTAATTCTAGGTTATCCAATTTACTGGTGCGTAATTGTTCATAGTATTCTCTTATAATCCTTTTTATTTCTGTGGCATCAGTTGTAATATCCTTTTTGATTTTAGTAATTTGAATCATGTCTCTGTTTTCTTAATCTAGCTAAGGGTTTGACAATTTTGTTGAGCTTTTCAAAAACCCAACTCTTATGTTTGTTCATTTTTTCCCATTGCTTTTTCTATTCTCTATCTCTGCTCTAATCTTTACTATTTCTTCCCTCTGCTAACTTTGGGTTCAGTTTCTTCTTATTCTACTTTCTTGAGGTATAAAGTTTGGCTGTTGGTTTGAGATGTTTCTTACTTTTTCTTTTTTTTTTTTGAGACAGAGTCTCACTCTACTGCCCAGGCTAGAGTGCCGTGGCATCAGCCTAGCTCACAGCAACCTCAAACTCCTGGGCTCAAGGGATCCTTCTGCCTCAGCCTCCTGAGTAGCTGAGACTACAGGCATGCGCCACCATGCCTGGCTAATTTTTTCTATGTATATTAGTTGGCCAATTAATTTCTATTTTTAGTAGAGATGGGTCTCTCTCTTGCTCAGGCTGGTTTCGAACTCCTAACCTTGAGCAATTCTCCCGCCTCGGCCTCCCAGAGTGCTAGGATTACAGGCGTGAGCCATCACACCTGGCCATCTTCCTTTTTATTTTTTTTTTTAAATTTTTGAGGAAGCATCTTCCTTTTTAAATGTAAGCATTTATAGCTGTAACTTCCCTCTTAGCACTGCTTTTGCTGAATCTGGTAAGTTTTGTATTTTCATTTGTTTCCATTTTCATTTGTCTCAAGGTATTTTTTAATTTCCCATATGATTTCTCCTCTGATCCATTGGTTATGAGTGTCTTGTTTAGTTTCTACACATTTGTGGCTTTTCCAGTTACTCTGCTATTGATTTCTAGTTTCATTCCACTGTTATTAGAATAGATACTTGATAACATCAACCTTTTCGTATCTTCTAAGTCTTGTTTTCTGGCCCAACATGTGGTCTTTCTGGAGAAAGTTCCATGTATACTTAAGAATTCATGTTCTGCTGTTTTTGGGTGAAATGTTCTGTATATGTCTATGTTCAAGTGGCCTATATTGTTTGAGTCCTCTATTTCCTTATTGATCTTCTGTCTGGTTGTTTTATTCATTATTGAAAATAGGGTACTGAAATCCACTTTTGTTGTGTTGCTGTCTATTTCTCCCTTCAACTGTCAATATTTGCTTCATATATTTAGGGGGTCTGATGTTTAGTACACATGTATTTCTAATTGTTATACTTTTTTGGTAAATTGACTCTTATCATTTTATAATTCCTTCTTTGTCTCCTGTGAGACACTGACTTAAAGTCTTTTTGTCTTATATTAGTATAGCCACTCCTGCGCTCTTTTGGTTATCATTTGCAAGGAATATCTTTTCCCATCCTTTCACTTTTAGCATATGTATAATAATTCTTCAGTCTCTTGTAGATGGCATATAGTTGGATTCTGGTTTTCACTTCAATTTGTTTTTTGATTGGGAAATTTAATCTGTTTACATTTAAAATAACTACTGATAGGGAAGGAGTTACTATTGCCATTTTGTTTTCTATATGTCTTATAGCTTTTTTGTCTCTCCTTTTTTATTGCCTTCCTTTGTATTTCATTGATTTTTTTTTGTGGTAACATGCTTTGTCATTTCCTTTTGTGTATAAGCTATAGACATTTTAATTAAGGGTACCACTGCATAAAATATCTTAAAGTTTAAGATATAAAATATCTTAAAAGTTTAAGACATAAAATATCTTAAAGTTTAACAACCTAGTTTAACCTAGCAACAACTTAACTTCAATTGCAGAATATTCTTGGCAATTGCTTTTTTCTTTCATCACTTTGGATACATCATCCCACTCCCTTCTGTTCTGCAAAGCTTCTGCTGAGAATCCACTGATAATCTTATAGAAACCCCCTTGTATCAGTTATTTTGCTGCTTTTAAGATTGTTTTTAATTTCTTAAAATGTGTTTTTTGTAGAGACGGGGTATCTTTATGTTTTCCAGGCTGGTGTCAAACTCCTGGGCTCAAGTGATCCTCCTGCTTTGGCCTCCCAACGTATTGGGATTACAGGCATGAGCCAATGCCTCTGGGCCTGTCTTTGATTTTGATGATTATAACATGTCTTGGTGTGAGTTTGAGTTTATCATAGTTGGAGTTATTGAGCTTCCTTAATTTGTGTGTCCATTTCTTTCCTCAGATTTGGGAAGTTTTGGGCCATTATTTCCTCAAATCAATGCTCTGCCCTTTTCTCTGTCTCTCTCGCTCTTCTCCTGGGAATCTCATAAAGTATATATTGGTTTGCTTGATGGGGGCCTATAAGTTCCTTAGGCTTTCAATTTTTTTCATTTTTTTACTTTTTGTTCCTGTATTTAAATGATTCCAAATGATCTATCTTGAAGTTTACTGAATTTTTCTTCAGCCTGATCAAGCCTGCTGTTGAACCTCCTAATGAATTTTTCAATTCATTTATTGTATATTTTTCAGCTCTAGAATTTCTGTTTGATCTTTCTTATAATTGCTATCTTTTTTAAAAAGAGAATTCTCATTTTGTTCATCCATCATTTTCATGATTCCATTTTAGTTGTTTGTGTTCTCTTTTAGCTCCTCGACTATCTTTAAGACAGTTGTTTTAAATTCTTTGTCAGGAAGTTCTGAGATCTGTAAGATTATCTGGGTTTTGTTTTATATGTTTTTGTTTCTCTTTTTTTTTGAGACATAGTCTCACTCTGTTGCCCAGGCTAGCGTGCTGTGGCATCAGTCTAGCTCACAGCAACCTCCAACTCCTGGGCTCAAGTGATCCTCCTGCTTCAGCCTCCTGAGTAGCTGGGCCTACAGGCATGTGCCACTGTGCCCGGCTAATTTTTTCTATATATTTTTAGTTGGCCAATTAATTTCTTTCTATTTTTAGTAGAGACGGGGTCTCACTCTTGCTCAGACTGGTTTCGAACTCCTGAGCTTGAGTGATCCTCCTGCCTCGGCCTCCCAGAGTGCTAGGATTACAGGCATGAGCCACCATGCCCGGCCTTTTTGTTTCTTTTGGGTTGGTTTCTGGAGCTCTATTCCTTTAATTGGGCCAAGTTTTCTGGTTTGTTTGTTTTTGCATGCCTTGTGATCATTTGTTGACATTTAGGCACTTGAAAAATAATCACCTTTCCCAGTCTTTACAGAGTAGGTTGGTACAGGGGAAGACTTTCACCAATCTGCCTGGCTAGAGGTTCTGGACCTCAGAATTTTTCTGGTGATGTGTTTGCTTTGGACTTGTGAACATGCTTTTAATTGTCTTAATTCCCCAACTGGCTTGTCCCTGTTTCTTTTAAGGAACCCACAATCTAATCTCTTGCTCCCCTTGCTAACTGCCTATGAAACTGCAGCCTCTCTGCAGTTTTAGCATGTGGCAGCGTTCACCTGTTTTCAGCAGGTACCAAACTATGCCACTGTTCCCATCAGTGCTCCAAGGCTGGCAGGACAGAAGGCACCCTCTCAGGTAGCCCCCAGACAAGCTAGCACATTGGATGCATGGTCCATTCTTTTATTTCCATCCCAAGTGAGGAGCTGGGGCATGGGAGGTTTCTTCTTGGCTGTGTCATGTTATGCTGGGTAGGGGGAGGGACTTAGTTATGCAATAAATGTCATAAACTTTCCTACTACTTTTAATAGAGTACTTTCTTGGTTATGCATTGGCCTAGGCATTGTATCTCCTTAACTCATCTCTAGAGTTCTCACAGATATTCTGGTCCGCACATTGTTCACTCAGTGTCTCCATCGGGTAACAAGGGTCTGGAGCTTCCTAGTCCACCATCTTGCCGATGTCTCTCAGATCATTCTTACTCAAGGTCTTCCGTTCTTTTGCTCCAATCTGGACTGACTGCTCTCTAGGTCTGCTATTCATTGTAATCTTGGGACTTCTCTTCAATACTCTCCTGGATTAAATCTTGTATTCCCTGGATCCCATGCCTCTCTATTTTTTGATTACTCCTTCATTCCTTTGATGCACTCCCTCAGCTAACTTCCTAAGAAATAGGGTATGGAGATGTATTTTCAACTTTCTGCGTATCTGCATATGTTTTTATTCTACCCACAAACTTAACAGTTTGGCTGAATAAAGAATTGTAAGTTGAAAATCTTTTGTTTTATCCAACTGCTTTAGGGTTAGGAGACAAAAAGCTGGCAATTAAGCTTGGAGATAACTAAAGTTCAGAATGTGGAAGACTATTCTTGGAATACCAACTGTACACTAGCTGTCTTTGTTTATTACAGATAGTGCATTCAATTTATTTAGACAATGAATCCTCTGACTTTTTGCCTGAAAGGTATGTAACCTGTCTACTGATTTTTCTGTGCTCAAGAATGAAGAGGTTGATTGTTTCATCCACAGACTTCCACTAAAAATCCATTTATAGCCCATATCTGACGTCCACTCTCTACTATATGTTTCTGAGTCCAAAACCTCACTGGCGCTCTAAAGGGAAGATTTCCTCTGTCCTTGGCTGCAGCCTTTTCTACATGTATTCTAGTACCTTTTTCTGTCCAGCTTCATCAGCCATCATTCTTACATTTTCTTTAGGTATTCAAAATCTTCATTCGAATCTACTGTCCTTCCTCTTATTTTTATAGTCATGGATTTATAACCTTCTCTATTCATTTACTATTGTTTTTAATGGGATCTCATAGAAGGAGAGGGGTAAGTGCATGTATTTAATCTTAAATAGGGGGATGGCACATACCATTTCAACAGGAATTTTTTGGCGGGGATAGGAATATCAGGAGGGAATATGGCATAGACTTTATTATACCAGATTTGATGTCACTTTTCTTTATAGTTAAATCCTCCTCTGCAGAAGATACATCGTCAAAATTGTTATATTACCTCTTCCTCCATGACATAGGTGAGCAGTTTCCAGTCCCACTCCACTGTCTTGGCATTGGCTGGATGTAGCCTGAAAGTTAAGTGACATCAATTAGAATTCTGGAGAATTTAGTGGAAGAAGGGATAGGATCTGGAAGATCATAGAAGGAAGAAGTTTCCTCTTATCCTCAGTGCTCTTGCCCACCCTCTGGTACCACACTATGTCAAGCTGAGGGTAGCAGAACTTCATTGTTTTTGCTATCCAGTATCCACTCCCCTTTTGGGGAAACATTAGTATTCCAATATTGTCTCTTTTTTTTTTTGAGACAGAGTCTCACTTTGTTGCCCAGGCTAGAGTGAGTGCCGTGGCGTCAGCCTAGCTCACAGCAACCTCAGACTCCTGGGCTCAAGCGATCCTGCTGCCTCAGCCTCCCAAGTAGCTGGGACTACAGGCATGTGCCACCATGCCCGGCTAATTTTTTTTCTATATGTATCAGTTGGCCAATTAATTTCTTTCTATTTATAGTAGAGATGGGGTCTCGCTCTTGCTCAGGCTGGTCTCGAACTCCTGAGCTCAAACGATCCGCCCACCTTGGCCTCCCAGAGAGCTAGGATTACAGGCTTGAGGCACCGCACCCGGCCTCCAATATTGTCTTGAAGAAACCAACTCTTCATTACTTTTAGCAAACTAGCTTTACCTACCAGAATTCCAAGTATGTGACTGAGCCAATCATGACATTTTACCCCTCAATTCACAGTGATTGGATCAAAGATGGACTAATGTCTACTGTTAGGCCAATTAAATCCTATAAGACTCAATTTCAGAACTCTTATGTGACTATAAGGGAAGAAGATTCTCTCTCCCTCTGGGAGTGTTATAAAGCCTGAGGCTGGGAGGGCCAACACGTGGAGCCTGAAAATGGCACCAAAGCAAAGCTAGAAAATGAATCCTGGTAACCACTTTTTAATACTGAATCATGTCACCTCTTATTCCCAGGTTTCTAGTAAATAAGTAATTAAATTCTCTTTTACCAGCTATCAAAACCAATTTAGATTGGATTTCCTGTCACTTGCAATCCAAACGACACTAATATACTAAGCTGCCCTCCCTAATGGCTAGCTGAATAAAGCTCAAGCAAGAGAAAGCTGTGCCCTGAGCCCAGGTTCCCTAGAAGTTTTGCCAATAGCAGCTGTTACGATTCATACTGTTGAATTTTCATGAGAAGCATGTAGGCTTCCTTTAGGACATCCACAGTCTCAGAGCCACTGAGCAGGATTTTCTGGATGATGTGAGCCACGATTTCTCTGGGTGGGTAATGCTGGGGTGACACAAAGTCCATCAAAAACTGCACGGTCCCCAGGGGAAAGTTTTCTTCAATGGTGTTTGTCACCATTCTTAGTCTTCGATGAGGGATGGGTTCTAACTTTTGACCTTTGTTCTGCAGAGATAAAAAGAAGGAAATTAGGATAGGTTTCTATAGTACATAAAAACAAGAGGTTCTAGAATAGGCTGAAGACAGCAAAGTCTTCCATGCATTTGAAATGTTTCATAATTTTAAAAAAAGTCTTATCTAAAAATTTTTTAATGACATGGGAAAAGCTTATATAAAGTTAAAAAATAATTCAAAATTACACATATAACATGATTTCATCTATGAAACACAGCATCTAAAAAGAAAAATATAAAAGAGTCAAGAGCTAGCCTAGGCTGATTTTGGGGTAAGGGTAACAAGAGATTTAGGGGTAGTTGTAATGCTCTATCAGATACTAAAATAAATAAGAAATAAGTTTTAAATCCATTTTGTTAGGAGAAGTTCTCATTTTGCTATATTTTTAAGACAACAGGAAATATTAAGTTGCCTTCCTCTCCTTAAAGATATGTATATAAAGACTGGAAGAGAATATATGAAAAGTGATTTTCTACTATGTGGGTAGTGGAATTAGGGATGGATTTTCCCTCTATATGTTCTTTTGCATTTTTTAAATTTTTTCACAATGGGCAATTATTTTTATAATTAGAAGGAAAAAAACATTAAAAAGTTTGCTTGATATAGGAATATAACAACAGCAATAACAATTTTTGGACACTTAACTTTATCCTCATTTAGTTCTTATAACCCTTAGAGATAACATACTATTATTACTAGTTTATAGAGAAAGAAGCTGAGGCCTGGAGTGTAAGCATTTGTCAGGCAACAAATGGCAGAGCTGGTTTCAAACACAGGTGGCATAACTTCAGAGCCATCCTCTTGACTCTCCCCGAAAATAAGACCTACCCATAAAATAAGCCCTAGCAGGATTTCTAAGCATTTGTATGACAGCAGCCCTACCCTGAAAATAAGACCTAGTGATGGGTGTGGCTACGCAGCGCATCTGCACAACCCATGCATTTTGTCATGGAGTGGTAAAGAAGACGAGCAGCTCTCCTCTGCCCCATGGTGACAGCTACTATCCCAAAGGTGGACGGGAAAGGTGCGGGCAGCCCCACCAACAAGGTGGGCTCCCTCGTCAGGTCCCGGCCATCCTGTGCGTGCTGCAAGCTGAGGCTTTGAGGGGAAAGTCTCCTCGGTGAAGTGAGGAGCGGGACGCTCTGCTTTAGGTATTGTGTGCCCCCAGGGGGAAGAAGGAAAGCTGTGGCTGCCATATTACTATGATGATGTTCCAGAAAACGACGACTTAACTATATTTGAATAAATGTAGATTGTTGTACTGTACTTAAAAAAAATAACACATCTCCTGAAAATAAGCCCTAGGGTGTCTTCCTGAGGAAAAATAAACATGAGACTCTGTCTTATTTTCAGAAAAACATGGTACTCTCTATAAACAAAAAACCAATAAATATATATGTTAAAAATTCTAATTATTATTATTTTTTTTTTTTAGAGATGGGGTCTCGCTCTTGCTCAGGCTGGTCTCGAACTCCTGAACTCAAACGATCCGCCCACCTCGGCCTCCCAGAGAGCTAGGATTACAGGCGTGAGCCACAAAAATTCTAATTATTAAAAAAATTAAAATGTCTATGTATAAAAATGCAACTGGGAAGGAAATATACCAAATTATTCACAATAATAAATGCTGTCTGATAGTATCAAGGGTATATCATAAAAATATATATTTAACATAAATATCATAAAAATGTTTTATAATAAACAAGCACTATTTTTTTTTTTTTTTTTGAGACAGAGTCTCGCTTTGTTGCCCAGGCTAGAGTGAGTGCCGTGGCATCAGCCTAGCTCACAGCAACCTCAAACTCCTGGGCTCAAGCAATCCTGCTGCCTCAGCCTCCCGAGTAGCTGGGACTACAGGCATGCGCCACCATGCCTGGCTAATTTTTTCTATATATATTAGTTGGCCAATTAATTTCTTTCTATTTATAGTAGAGACGGGGTCTGGCTCTTGCTCAGGCTGGTTCTGAACTCCTGACCTCGAGCAATCCACCCGCCTCGGCCTCCCAGAGTGCTAGGATTACAGGCGTGAGCCACCATGCCCGGCCTAAACAAGCACTATTTTTCAAATTGGAAAAAATTATCAATTTAAAAATAGCTCACTAAACAAAGATCTGACAGCATGCGTTAATAGAGTAAAACAATGATGGCTAGAACTGCCCTTCCAGAAAATCTTCTTGAGGAAAAGAGACCAGTTAGCTTTCCTTATGTCTCAAATTACCTTCAAGTTCCCCCTGAGCTCACTGATGAGAGAGGCCATGATTGTATATGGCATGTAGTGAGAATTAAGAGCTAGGGAAGACAAGAGAAAAACAAAAATTTGCTTTGATGGTTGGTTTTACATGTGATACACTTTATAATCTTGAACTTATATTATTAATTTTTTGCCTACAAATAGGGACATCTACAAACAGAGAAATGTTTATAAACTGTTTTGATGCCCACACCTTTAAAGGGAACAATATTTATAGAGTACTGCTATAGGCCCTGAAAGGTAGCTTAGCTATGCGTTTACCTTTAAGCCTAACAACTCTATGATACGAGCATTATGACTCTTATTTTAGAGTTAAAAAAAGACTCAGAAGAGTTAAGGCCAATGGCTGGTAAGTGGCAGTGGTGGGCACTAGCTGAAGAAGTTTTGGGTGAAAAATGACCAATATTTATTTATAGTTTTCAATATTTATTAAAAACCCAAAAGAAATCATAGGAGAGACAGAAAAAGTTTATAGATGTATTCTAGGTGGCTGAGGTTCTTTAAGGTGGTAAGAAATGAAGAAGAAAAATCCGCTTTGTCTAGCCTAATTGCTAACTCATACCAGCTATGTGTACCCAGAAAGGGGACAGCTTCTCTGTTGGTGCCGCACCATAGCCTTAACTATGGAAAACTGATGAACTCTCAAGTCCCCCAAGAGTGCTCTTGATGAGGGACAGATATGTCACCACCAACTTGAGGCAAACCCACAGGAAAAAAGAGAATGAGCTAGTGGTTGGGTGGAGAGGACATAAAACAGATTAGAAAACTATTAAGACAAGAGGAAACAAATCATTCTCCAAGGCCAGGATCAGTATGAATGCCCGGCACCTGCTGGCATGGATGGGTGACCAACTGTGTAAACAAGGAGAGCGCGCCTTCTGACTCTTTGAACCACTTCAAGCCAGCCTTCTTAATATGGGGGATGTGGTGTAGATAACAACAGAAAGCTTCATATTGTGGGACTTGGACACAATTTTTTGTTTTTAAAGACAGGGTCTCACTCTGTCACTGAGGCTGGAGTGCAGTGGCATGATCATAGCTCACTGTAACCTCAAGTTCCTGGGCTCCCTGTAACCTCAAATTCCTGGATCCCCAGCCTGCAAAGTGGCTAGGACTATAAGCACACACCACCATACCCAGCTAATTAAAATAAATTTTTTTTTTTTAGAGATGGGGTCTCAATGTGTTGCCCAGGCTAGTCTCAAGTTGCTGGCCTCAAGTGATCTTCCCACTTTGGGGTCTCCCAAAGTGCTGGGATTATAGGTGTGAACCACTGCTCCCAGTCACAATTTTTTTTCTTACATATCTAGTTTAGTTTTCATAGATCAATGGAGACCAATGGGAAGGAGAATCCCCATTAAAGTCTTAAAATTGAATTTCCTCACCAAAGTCAGAGAGTAGTAATTTCAGAGACACTGAAGTGACAAAGAATAGTATTATTTCTGTGACATGGGAGCTGTAATAAGAGCATTGGGAAAGTAAAGGGGTAGGAGCTGAAGACAAGAATTTTAATATGACCCATGATGAGTCAGACATTCTGGCACTTTACATGTATTATCTCATTTAATGACCCTGGAGGTATGTTTTTACCTCTATGTCACACACAGGAAAGCTAAGGCTCAGAAAGGCACAATAACTTACATGGTGCCAGTTTTTAAGTGTGGGGCTAAAATGTGAACCCAGATCTGACTCCACTGCACAGTCTCCACTAGTGGGAGAAAGATGAACATTTCATTTATACTTGGCTTCTCCTTTCATGCATGTACTCCAATCATCCTGACCGTATCCTAGGCCTATAGATAGGACACTTAATCCTTAGGGGAAGATACATTAGCTCACCTCTCTTGTATCTTTATCCGGTATTAGTGTCTGGAAGAAGAGGTGATGAACTGGAGGTCGGAGGAAGTACTTCAGCCGATGCAGGCATGGTCTGTTGTACAACCCACCTTGTGGTGTCCGTGCTTGTGCCTGGGCAGGCCCGGGGTTCGCTGGCTCTGACAGTGATATCTCTTTTCTGGCTGGGGTTTCCATGACAGAGAGCCAAGGAACTTTCTCTAAGGAAGTTTCGGATTGTGGAGACTGCGGGCTGGGAGAGCAGCTCGGAGAGGATGGGTTTGAGATATCCATGGGAGTGTTACTGTTCTGCACGTCATTCTGGGGGGAGTCAGGCCTGTCTCTCGGTAAGCGAGGTGTGTCCCCAGGTGAGCGTGGCATGTCCTCTGAGGAGCGTGGCATGTCTCCCAACAAACGCAGCATGTCCCCAGGTGAACACAGCACATCTCCCGGTAAGAATGGCACATCTCCTGGTGACTGTGGCACGTTCCCTGGTGTCTGTGGTGCATCTCCTGGTGACTGTGGCACATCACCTGGTGACTGTGGCATGTTCCCTGGTGTCTGTGGTGCATCTCCTGGTGACTGTGGCACATCTCTCGGTGACGGTGGCATGTTGCCTGGTGACTGTGGTGCGTCTCCTGGTGGCCGCGGCATATCACCTGGTGACTGCAGCATGTCCCCTGGTAGCTGTAGCATGTCTTGCAGCTGTGCCACATCTGGTGGGTATAATGAGTTTTGGGGTGGGCCTGGTGCATCTCGAGGTAGGCCCAGAGAGTCTTGAGGTGGATGTGGTAAGTGCTGAGGATGCCACAGTGTGTCTTGAGGTGAGGCTGGCATATTCTGCTGAGGGCACGGCGCATCTTGAGGAGGGCATGGCACTTCTTGAGGTGGATGAGGCAAAGCTTGCAGCTGGCACTGCACGGTGTGTGACGGGCATGACAAGGCTCGTGGTGGACACGAGGAGGCTCGTGGTGGACATGGAGAGGCTCTCAGAGGACACGGCAAGGCTCGCAGTGGGCACGGCAAGGCTTGTAGTGGGCAAGGCACATCTTGCTGTGGACATGGCAAGGGTGCCCTCTGGTTGCTGCTGCTGCTGCTGCTGCTGCCATTATTGCTTGCTGGGGAGAGGGAGCTGACATCTGAAGACAGCTGTAACCTTGCCAAGAAGTTGAGGTCACCTTTGAACATGGTTGTGCTACAGTTCGGCTCTGCTGGGTAAACAGAGTCCCCGCTTATGGCTGTAGGGGGTTGGGGACCTTCATATGTGTTGTCTTCCAACAAGTCCAAGTCCACGGGATCACTGTTAACGATTCTCCGTGCCGCAGGTCGAGAGCTTCTGTCCACTCGTCCTTCTGTTACGTCTTTGCCGGAGAGGCTGGGACATGTCTGAAGACTGGTTGGCTCCTTCTGGGAAGTAGTGACAGGTTCTAAAGTCAAATCAAGAGTGGCAATAGGTCTGCTTTCTTCTTCAGTTCTCGTCAGGTCAATCACACAGAGTCCACTGCGATCCTTTGCCCTTGGTCTGGCTTCTCTAGTTAAGTCAATGAAGTCCTGTTGAAGGATTGTGAGATGAGAAGAGGTCAAGTACGGAGTCTCAGCTACAATGATCCAAACATGCAGAAAGTATATTAGCATACTGATTTTATAGAATATAGAAATAGGCTCTAAATGATCTGGAAACAGTTTATGACACAAGTAGTTTTTCACATCACTAGGTATTCCATTCTATAGTGTTAGAAGACTTAACCATTTGAGAAGACTGTCTACTTCTGGCAAAATTCCAGATAGTTGAAAATGTTAAGACTGTAAAATTGACACAAATCTAATAAGTATGATAATATCCAGAGTATAAGAAAATAGGTACTTTCATATACTGTTAGTATAAGAAAGTATGTGACAACATTTTTGAAGTATAACTTGGTAGTTACATATAAATCAGGGATCTCAGTTGCAAGCAAAAAACAAAACAAAGCTCAACTTAATCACAAAAGGAACTTATTAAAGGAAAATGGGTAGCTCCTAGAATCTAGAGGAGGAGCGTAGGAACCAAGTTCGGGGTCTCTGCAGCTAACATTGGAACCCAAAACCATGTTATACAACTGAAGACTCCATTTTCATTGCCACTAGGCTCAAATACCCCAGCTGCGGTGGCCAGGAGCACCGATGCTGTACCTGCTACTAGGACCTACACTACTGCTGCATGTGGTTGCCATTGCTGCTGCCATACTCCGCAAAATGAAGCTCACCTGGGTCCTGCTTCTTCCTGTCATCAGCTTCCAATCCAAAGTCTTGAATCAGTATCTCTGACTGGTAGAATCTAAGTCCTATGTCTGAACACTAGGTGCAATAGAGTAGGAAAGTGAGCATCTACCATTTCAGTTTAAGCAGAAGTAGATTATATCTCTAAAGGTAGGAGTTCTGCAACATAGTTCTGAGGCTCAGATACTAGGATCCCACTAAGAATGGCATAATGTCTGCAACAGTGGTGTATGTTAAAATCATAAACACATATTACTCTCTATCCTCAAAATTCTACCACAAGGAACTTGTCCTGCAAACAGATTCTTATGACCATGTAAGAGAGTTTATTATATCATAGTCTATAACAGCAAAAGTATTAAAATCAATAAGGGATTGGTTAAATTGTAAGCTTTTTTTACATTAGAATAACATGTAGCTGATAAAAGTTATTGAATGAATACTTACTATGTACCAGGATCCATGTTGTGCACTGCAAGTACCATTGTGTGCAAAATGGACAATCATCTGAATGAGGTACTAATACTTTTTTAAATGTCTAAAATAAATTACATGGTTTTAAAAAGTTAGTATGATCCCATTGGGTAAGAATTAGACATTTATGTATGTCTGTGGCACACAAACAAGGAAAATTTCTGGAACAATACACAAAAACTGTAGTTATCTAGAGTGGAAATAGACAGGGACATGTTCTTACTCACGACCTGCATGTTGATAATTTAAAATGGGGAAAATTTACTTTTCAAGTGACATGATTGTGTACCTTAAAACCAACCAACCAGATAACCCATTGAAAGGTACAGGGTTTCCTTTTGGAGTGACATAAATGTTCTAAGATGAGATAGTGGTGACTATGGAATTAATATGGAATTAATAGAGCTGTTACTAACAGACATATTGGAATAAAGTTAACACTTTAAAAATTAGCTTGGCCGGGTGCGGTGGCTCACGCCTGTAATCCTAGCTCTCTGGGAGGCCGAGGTGGGCGGACTGCTCAAGGTAAGGAGTTTGAAACCAACCTGAGCAAGAGCAAGACCCCGTCTCTACTATAAATAGAAAGAAATTAATTGGCCAACTAATATATATAGAAAAAATTAGCCAGGCATGATGGCGCATGCCTGTAGTCTCAGCTACTCGGGAGGCTGAGGCAGTAGGATTGCTTGAGCCCAGGAGATTGAGGTTGCTGTGAGCTAGGCTGACGCCACGGCACTCACTCTAGCCTGGGCAACAAAGCGAAACTCTGTCTCAAAAAAATAAAAAAAATAAATAAAAATTAGCTAGCACAAAAACACAAAACTAAATTCCTCTCTGAGAGGGGACAACACTTTGCCTTCCTGGGTAGCCAGACCCTTCAACCTCCCAGAGGCAGCCCAGGATGAATGAGGGACTGGGGAAAGGATCTGCAGGTTTACAAGGGAGCCGACCTTAAGACCAAAATTAATTTCACATATGATGTATTAACCCTTTGCACTCGGATGTTGAGTGTGACTCCACAGGGTCAGCAAAAATTATAGAGATTAAAATTACTCTTTGAATGTATCAATAATCTGAAATATAAAAAAATCCAAATAAATAAGTTTGTACGAAAAGGAACTCCAGCTTTTTATTCTACTGCCGCACTTTGTAAAATCTGGGGTACTTAAAAAATTAAATCCCGAGTAGAATAAAGGAATTGAGAAAAAAGCGAGTGCAAAGGGTTAAGTTAAAAATGTTAAAAATAAAAAGGGTTAAGTTAAAAATCCCGGGGCCAGACGCGGTGGCTCACACCTGTAATTCTAGCACTCTGGGAGGCCGAGGTGGGTAGATCGCTCAAGGTCAGGAGTTCAAAACCAGCCTGAGCGATGCCCCATCTCTACCAAAAACAGAAAGAAATTAATTGGGCAACTAAAGATATATATAAAAAATTAGCTGGGCATAGTGGTACATGCCTGTAGTCCCAGCTACTGGAGAGGCTGAGGCAAAAGGATCGCTTGAGCCCAGGAGTTTGAGGTTGCTGTGTGTGAGCTAGGCTGACACCCTGGCACTCTAGCCTGGGCAACAGAGTGAGGCTCTGTCTCAAAAAAAAAAAAAAAATATGTAGGCCGGGCACAGTGGCTTACACTTGTAATCCCAGCACTCTGGGAGGCTGAGGAGGGAGGACTGCTTGAGGCCAGGAGTTCAGGACCAGTCTGAGCAACAAAGCAAAACCCCCATCACTACAAAAAAATAGAAATATTAGCCAGGTGTGGTGGTGCACACCTATAGTCCTAGTTACTTGGGATTACTGAGCCAGAAGGATTGCTTGAGCCCAGGAATTTGAGGTTGCTGTGAGCTATGATGACATCACCGCACTCTAGCCCAAGCAACAGAGTGAGACCCTGTCTCAAAAAAATTAATTAAAAATGTAGGCAAACTTTGCTTTCTGTTCCATGACAGCCCTATGCAGCTGTGTACAGTAGCGAACTTATAATATTTGGAGGAAACAGCTGAGAAAGAGATTTTTTTTTTTTTACAAGTACCTGAGAGTTTTAAAAAATAATTTTTGGATGAAAAAACCCTGGTCTATTTTTACAAAAACATACATTTAAAAGACATAGAATTGTATTTGCAACTTTCCCTCCACTTAACTATTTCTAGCATCTCCACACAATGTTTCCTTGGAAACCTGGTGTGAGGTTTGCTCCAGGATTTTCAAGATGGAGACTCATGATGATAAACGTGCTCTGACAGCACCTGGTTGGCCCTATCTCGGTTTCCTTATCCATCAAACAGGGATTCTAACAGTATCTATCTCATGGGGTTGCAGGGACGATTACATGAGTTAATCCAAGCAAAGCATTTAATGTGGTGCTGGACATAAAAGTCAACTAATCTTATTTTGGGATCCTTAACATGATTAATATTCTCAACACTACGTGGCAGTCATTCTGAATCAAAACACTAGCTCCTTATTAAGAAAGGCACAGGACCCAAACAAAGAAAGCCTTAAAGTTTTACTGACTGCCAAGAAGCAAACCTCATAAAATGAAAGTTATGCTTCTGATTAGAAAGACAGTATTATAAAAATATTAATTTTCCCTTAATTAACATAAAGCTAATGCAGAGGTTCTGAACTGGTGGCAATTTAAGTCCCCATCCAGGGGACATCTTGGCAATGTCTGGAGACATTTTTGGTTGTCATAAGTTGGGGGCTCCTATTGACTGGCATCTAGTGGGTAGAGGCCAGTGAGGCTGCTAAACATCCCACAGTGCACAGGACGACTCCACAAAGAATTATCTGGCCCAAAGAAACCTGATCTAATGCAGTCTTTGACAAAATGAATGATTCTAAAACTCATTTGGAGGAATAAATGGGCACAAATAGCCAAGACATTTTTTGGGAAAAAAAAGTAAGGAAAGTAACTGCTCTACTAAATACCAAAAGATATTATCAAACCATAAAAATAAAACAGTAGAGTTGTGCAATTGAGAACAGAAAAATCGTCTACGGTCATACCACCCTGAATGTGCCTGATTTCGTCTGATCTCAGAAGCTAAGCAGGGTCAGGCCTGGTTAGTACTTGGATGAGAATAGAAAAATCAGTGAAACATAATAGAAAACCCAGAAATTGACACAAGATTAAATAACTTGGCATAAGAATGTGTTGCAAAGAAATGGAGAAAAGATAATTATTTAAAAAAACGACACAGTTGATAACAGCATATTTTTTTACAATCTCATATCCAGACTATTTCCCCCCCAATACATATGCAATCAGGATGCATCTCATAATTAATGTATATATTTCATGTGGTAGTATTTCTTTTTTTACCAGAAAAGCTATTGCTATTAATAAATTGACAGCAAGTCCTAGATTTGGTGCTGTCTTAGAAATAAGACAAGAAAGCAAATTTTGTCCTAAAGTAAAATGACTGGTTATTTAAGCAAGAGGAAGTATGAGACAAAACTAAAGGTCTAAACATCTTCTGGAAGGTCTGAGTAAGCCATGGAAAGTTTCTGAAGGATGAATTTATGGAAGAAATTAGTATATAATAAGGTTGGCTATAATGAGAAGGCAATTATTTGTCTTTTTAAAGACTGAGCTTTGATTTAAAAAAATATATATAGAATATATGTGTGTGTATACATATATGTTGCTACAAAAGTAAAATTTTGGTCCCCTATGTTAGAACAAAGTTTTCTTGAAGTATTGATCTGCTCTTAGTAAAATTTGCAAGAGGTTTTGACTTAATTCTGAAATCCATTTCTTTACATTTTCAACCATCTTCTGAACTGCAGCTTTTCCCCGTTTTTCAGTCTCCATTTAATTTCCCTAATTTCAGGTTAAAAATGCTATCTTCTTCATTTAGAATGACAATTTCATTTCTTGAGGTAGAGTTTTCCTCTTGAAGCTTTTCAGATTCACATTTCAGCAGTTCAACTTCTGCTGTGTCTTGCTGCATATGAGTTGCAGGTTTTATCACTGCCGTCTGCTCACCCTCTTTCTCCCCTTAAGAAGGTACATATTTTTGCTTGTCTGGATGAATTCTCTCTTTTAACTTTTCCATCATCTCCTGTAACTGTTTTTCTCCAGTTCTAACTCTACTGTTAAGGCCTGACACCGAAATATTCTGTATTGAGGGCTTGGAAAAGCAATGCTTTAATCCTAATTCCATGCATGGCCTTTCTTGATGTGTCTGGACTGTTCTGCATAACCAGAAAATTTCTCATGCTTTTACTGAGAGCCGTGTATAGTTGATCCTTGAACAACATGGGTTTGAACTGCACGGGGCCACTTATATGCAGTTTTTTCCAAACATAGATTTAAAACATAGTATTCTTGGGATATATGTACCCACCTACGTATGAGTGTGTGTGTGTGTGTGTATACACACACACACACACACACACAGGGCCAACTTTTCATATCTGTAGTTTCTGCAGGGCCAACTGTGTTACTTGAGTATGCCCGGATTTTGGTATCTGCAGGCAGTCCTAGAACCAAGCCCCTGTGGATACTGAGGGACAACTGTATTCCCCTGCTCAAAGTACTAGTTTTCTTTGTTACATTCCTCTATAATATGCTGTATACCTACAACCTGAGACACACTGTTCCTGTGTCTGAATAAATTCAAGTACTTTTTCATCAGATTCGATTTCCAGGTTATCTAAATAAGCTTCCCATAAGGAGAACCAATCATGCTCCAACAGGTTTTTCTTACCTTTTTGGTAACTGACTTAAAGAGTTTACATTTATCAAGATAATTTGTGTTGTCTTTATTAAGTTTTTAGATTACTTAGGAAAACTGACCTCTGAAGGGGTTAATTTTTTTTTTTTTTATACATTCATGTAACTTTCTATATTGCTTTTGAAGTCTTTGATTATCACTCTGGTTAAATGAATGACTATTAATTCACAGAAATCTATGATCATTCTGATCAAGTGTTTTGAATCTTTTGATATTTTTAGTAAGCGTCCCCAGGATAAAATTCAAAATTAAGTCTTCTTGACTTCAAACTAACTTTGGTGTTTCAGAGAGCCTCAGACCTTCTCAGAGGTTTATAAAAGAGAGATATTGAACTAAATCAGGCTTATTTGAGATGTTAAATTATATGGAAAGAACTGTCAAATAAATGATGCTAGATCTTCTTTCAATTACATTTGAGGGTATGTTATTAATATGAATGCCCCAAAATTATATAAAATTCTTAAAAATCTAATATGTCATCAATCATAATTCTGGTTACTCTGTTATATACCACAAATACACCCAAATTTCCTTGTCAATTTCTGGTTATTGTATACTTTCATCAGATTTTTTTTTGTATTTCAGATTTTTATTTATTTATTTTTGAGACAGAGTCTCACTTTGTTGCCCGAGCTACAGTGCCATGGTGTCAGCCTACCTCACACCACCCTCAAACTCTTGGGCTCAAGCAATCCTCCTGCCTTAGCCTCCCGAGTAGTGGGGACTACAGGCATGTGCCGCCATGCTCGGCTAATTTTTTTTTCTATATATTTTTAGTTGCCCAATTAATTTCTTTCTATTTTTAGTAGAGATGGGGTGTCGCTCTTGCTCAGGCTGGTCTCGAACTCCTGAGCTCAAATAATCCGCCCACCTCGGCCTCCCAGAGTGCTAGGATTACAGGCGTGAGCCACTGTGCCCGGCCTCAGATGTTTTTAATTCTTCAAATTTGTTATTCATCAGGAGTGACTGAAATAAAAAATATAATTGAGTCCCATCATGATCATGGAAATTGCTTTAAGAGAAAACTGGTCAGATGAATATTATTGCTTCCCATTTTCAACCATTAAATAGTTGCCATTGATAAATAGACAGCCATGAATCTGTCAGGAATGTTCAAGATATGTTATATAATACAACATGCCTGTTCACAGGGAGAAACTAGGAAATAACTTATGTGTACTTCTTGATTTCATCATACAAGACAAGCACAAAAGCACCACCCATGCCTCTGAGAACACTGGACCATGCATGTACCCTTGAAAAAAGCTTTGCCTCCTTTATCAAGAGCGATCTTCCTCCAGCAGTCAACCCTGCCCGTGTACACGTCAGTTCCTTTGTGCCGTGACTGCATCATCATACGGCCACGAACAGTGTCAAACGGATAGGAAATCAACCCAGCAACAGCAGTGACAGACTGTGCGATCATCCAACTGATGATGACGTGAGTATTCTTGGGATCTGGAAGCATTCCCTTTGCAGAGTCACAGATACCAAAGTAGGCAGCACGGTAGATGATAATACCCTGCACAGACACGTTGAAGCCTTGGTACAGGCCCTTAATCCCATCAGATTTGTAGATCTTAACCAGGCAGTTGCCGAGGCCTCTGAATTCCCTTTCGGCTCTGGCTTTACTCATATCAGCTGCTAGACGGGTATGGGCAAAACCAAGAGGGTACACAAAACAGAAGGATGCGGCCCCAGTGGCACCACCTGATGCCAGATTCCCTGCAAAGTATCGCCAAAACTGGGTCCTCTTGTCCACACCACCCAGGAAGATCTGCTTGTATTTATCTTTGAAGGCAAAGTTGAGAGCCTGGGTGGGGAAGTATCTGATGACATTGGCCAGGTTACCACACCAGGACAGGACTCCCTGCTCCTTGGGGACACGGACCACACAGTTTATAATGCCCTTGTATTGCTTATCTGCAGTGATGTGCTGGCTGGCATGCTGTACCTGCAGCAGCAGCTTGACCGGCTCGATGGGCGCTACCGCGGTCTTGGAGATGGCTGCGGCCACTCCACCTGCCAGGAAGTCCTTGATGAAGGACACAGCAGCATCTGTCATGTTGGAGCAAAAGAGGCAGCAGGCGACTGTGGGACAAGACTGAGCAGGGACCAGGCTTTGACTCCGGGGCTGTGTCTCATCAGATTCTTAACCATAGCTATTTTAAGTCTCTTTCATCCACAGTTTTGATTCTCCTTTAATAAAATTTGCAATCAGATTCATGGAAAAGACTCTAAGTACTCTGAAATAAAGGTTTCTAATAACTTTAAGATCAATGGACTAAATAAAATTTTTTTAGAGTTGTAATGAAGACACTGATGAATTTGCGAAACTACTAATCAAGATCAAGCAGAACAAAAACTACATAAGATTAAGAACTGATGAAGATAATTTTTCATGACTTTTATCTGAAACATTATTGGTTCTTCATTTTAAATATTTATTATTTAAATATTTTGTTTTCCAGATTTGAGGAAACTTTCTCTCTTAAGCTATCTATAGTTCACAGCAATTTGGTAAAGTATACTTTTGTGAACAAAGGTGGAAACATTTACTTTTTATTCCTACTTGATTCCTCTGTGAGCATTCTTATTTTTATGGCAATATGGTTATTAGCATAAGTTCAGTAAGAATTTGCTCTCTATAACAGCATACAACTGGAAACATTGGTTATATTACCAAAGCCTTGTCTGGAAATATCAAATATTTGAGAATGTGCATAGAATGCCTTACTTGAAGGGTTCCCAGCCTTACAGTAAGTAAAAACTGCTATTTCTTGGCAGGTTCAGGAACCTCAGGACTGTAGGCAAAATCTAAAGTCTGCCTTGGTTTTCCTTCTAAGCCTCATGAGGTTTTAAAATCTGAGATTCCTATGTAATCAATCGCTATCTTTGCAGCACTTGTATATATAAACCAGACCAAGATTGATGAAACTAGTTTTACAAATTGGTCTTACTCTAATGATTTTTGAAAAAAATGAGGATTACTGTAGAGAGAAAAGTTGTATTTCCAAAGGAAAGCTGTAACACACAAGTTATTACTTGCTGTGTCACCCAGGCTGGAGTGCAGTGATGCCATCATAGCTCACTGTAGTCTCAAATTCCTGGGCTCAAGCAATCCTCCTGCCTCTGCACCCAAGGAGCTGGGGCTACAGGTGAATGGCACCACGTCCAGCTAATTTTTTAATTTTTTGTAGTGACAGGGTTTTGCTATGCTGCCCAGGCTGGTCTTGAATTCCTGGGCTCAAGCAATCCTCCTGCCTCGGCCTCCCAAAGTGCTGGTATTACAGGCGTGAGCTGCCTCACCCAGTCCTCCTGCGCATTGTTTTTGAATTGTTGTTGTGTACCTGTAGATTGGACTGGACTAGATTCTGAATTATTCCAGAGATCTCCACTCTTTCTTCCATAGAATTATTATAAATGTGAACGACTCTGTTCCTGAAGCTATAAACTGAAACTAGATGAATTTTAAGGGACAAGTCTCACACCTGATGTATGGCTCAGAAAGTTCACCAAACCACCTGATGCCATAAGGAGAGACATTCGAACTACAAACCAGGATGAGAAGTTGACATTCTCACATTGTAAAGAGCTTTTCCCAAACTTTCTAAAGTGTGACATTATGATATGGAATAAGACTCCGTATTATAATGAGACTCCTACCCCCTCTTAATGCCTACCTTTTCATTTGGCAGGATAATGGTATAACTGAAATTTCAGAATCAGTATCTGCTGCTGGTAATTTGACAGAAACAGACCTAAGAGATCCTGTTTAGTTCACCTAGTGGGTGACTCTGGCCACATCCCTAATACAACTGCTACTCACTCTGCTTTAATTCAACCCAGACATGGGATACTGGATGATGAAATCATACTCTTGTCTTATCTATTGGTTAAATAAGGAAATGTCAGGGGTCCCCGGGCGGGGCCTGAGCCAGTATGCAGCTATGGGCCCTTCAGGGGCTCTGAAACTTTGTGGGGGTCCACCACAGCGACCCGCCAGCCACCCTCCAGTCTCCACCAGGCCCGCTCCTACCGCCAGTGGCACCCACGTGCGTTCTTCGGGGCGCTCTCCCAGCAAAGCAGGGGCCGACCGGGCGGCAGGATCCACTGTCCCGCAAAGAAAAAATGCCAGCTGTGGAACAAGGAGCGCAGGCCGCATGACCTTAGCAGGCACCGGGGGCATGTGGCGATTCTACACAGAAGATTCACCTGGGCTCAAAGTTGGCCCCGTTTCAGTACTGGTTATAAGTCTTCTGTTCATCACTTCTGTATTTATGTTGCAAATTTGGGGCAAGTACACTCGTTCATAGATTCAGTTACATCCGTCTGTCATTTGGAGGAGGAGGAAAAAACCCAACATATCTTGAACCAAAAGTATAGTGATTTTCTTCTGTTCATGAGAAGGAAATTTTCTGTAAACTTACTGCTTACAGGGGACTTAAGAAGAACTGATTTTGAGGAATCGATTTTTTTTCCTATGGCTAATAAACTTTTTAATTCATTTAACAACAACAACAAAAAGGAAATGTCTATGGTATTGCTAACAGTATATGCTGTTCCTGGATAAATTTCTCATGGAAAGTTGAGACCCATATACACAAATACGAAAACAGGCTGCATGGTTACAACAGGTCTCATCTAGTTCCCCGTGGTCACTGGTCATTTGATTTATTCAGTTAGTTGCCTTTAAGCCTAGGTTCATGGCTCAAAATTACTGTGCAAACTGAGATCATCATTTACTTTGTATTTTCCTTTTTAAACTTTCTACCTAAAAATTGAACAAAAATGTTCAATTTCTTCAGAAGTACAACTCCTAACAGAATAATGCTGGCCCAGCAGTTTGAGATGATAGCAAACACCTACGAAACAGGCAAAATTGAACTTAATGGACCCTAGGTAAACTTAGCCTGACAGCCACTCTCTCCAAATCTCCCTTGTTGCTCAAATGTGGCTGAAAGGATTTTGTCAAGGATTCCTAGTCGCCAGTCACTCCCTCTGACATGGGACCAGACCAATAACCCAGGATGGGTCCATCCCAGCATTGAGGGACAGACGTCAAAACCTAACTATAGGTTGACTGATCGGTAATGCTTTTGGAGAAAGATCTTGATCAAAAAAGGGAAATGTGAATGTTGTCAGAGTCAAAACGGAGTCATTTGTGTTAAAAATCCTGACAGAGATAGGGAAGACCACGAAGAGAGGTTCTCATGCCTGATAACAAGAACCATCACAGGCCGAGCACGGTGGCTCATACCTGTAATCCTAGCACTCCGGGAGACCGAGTGCGGGTGGATTGCATGAGGTCAGGAGTTCGAAACCAGCCTGAGCAAGAGCGAGACCCCCGTCTCTACTATAAATAGGAAGAAATTAATTGGCCAACTAATATATATAGAAAAAATTAGCCGGGCTTGGTGGTGCATGCCTGTAGTCCCAGCTACTCAGGAGGCTGAGGCAGGAGGATTGCTTGAGCCCTGGAGTTTGAGGTTGCTGTGAGCCAGGCTTTCGCCACGGCACTCTAGCTCAGGCAACAGAGTGAGACTGTGTCTCAAACAACAAAAAACCCTTATAACAATCCTGCTAGGTAGGTGTTAATGTTCTCATGCTCAAAAGCTGAGAGGAGACAGAACTTGCCAAGGCTCAAATAGTTACTATGTGGGGGATCTTCATTTGAACAGAGGTTTCAGAGCCTTCAGGAAAAGATAAAGAAAGGTGCTTTAGGCTTTATAACCTTGCAAGTCTCTCAATGCCTCTGATCTTTTACATGGTCATCGTACCACCTTTATCTAATTTGCAAAAAACATAATAGGAGAACAAACTTGGAGCTTTTAGAGAGCTGGAGTAAATATCCAGAGAAGCAAGATTTAAACTGGGTACTGCTTTCTGGAACTTGCCCTTTATCTCTATGCAAAGGAAAAGGCTCAAGATCAAAATGCTTGGGGAGTGGTCATGAGGAGAGGAACAGAATACACCCGTGTGTGCGTGTGTGCGTGTGTGTGTGAAGGGCCACAGCAGATTGGGATAAGGATGACATCTGTTCAGTGAAGATGGAAGCTGGCCCAGGATGAGAGGGAACAGACAACACCAGGGAGGAAAGGAAGCAACGCAGGAAGGACAAAGTTAAAGGAGGACCGAGAGAAGGGGCAATAGGAAAGAAAGAACTAGGAGAAAAGGCAGGTGTGTGAGTTATTCTGCAGTATTTTTCCCTCTATAATATTTTCTTGATGATCTCAGTCACTATCAGGCCCTCACTCTTTTCTAGCTGAAAGACTGCCAAATCTCCCGACTTTTCTCCAGAGTTTAACTCCTCCCAGCCAGCCACATCCACCTGTGTTTTCTATCAGCAATTAAGTCCAATAGGTCCCACCTGAGTTTGGCATCCCCTCTACCCTGAGCCTGCTCTTACATTACACTCACCCTTACTTATCAGGCACCCACCTGAACCTGATCTTTCTCCTCTATTCCTTCAAGCATTCTTTCATCCAACAAATATTTATTGTGGATCTATTATGTCCTACACACTCCAACCACACAGCACTAGGTATATCCAGTCACTTCATCAAGTAGGGTCATTTCTATCTTGAAGATCTCTTTTCTGCCCACCTTGTCGTTAGCTGCCCGACTCAACTAGAGATGTACTGAGAAGCCCTCGAGCAAGAAGAATCCCTCTTGCTTGAACACACGATACTGTATGTGGCATACCATTCATTTCTACAGTTATCACCTAGCACTTGGCACTGTACCTGGGACACGAAAGGGACAGCAAACTCACTGAAAAGGAAACTGGTGCGGAAGCAGCAGCTAGGAGGCCTGTCTTGAAGGAGTATTTGCATGCGAAGCATGATGTTTTCCTTAAAGCGTATCAACTATCCACGTAATATCAGCTTGATAATTCTTTTATTTCTGGGGAGTGGCTTTGGCAGGGCTGGGGAGACTTGTTGGAGGTGGTCTTCTGATGGAAGGCTGTCCACCTCCCTTCTCTTGCGTAGGTTACTCAATAACCACTTGTCGCATAAACCACTTTATGACAGGGACCACCCGTGGTGTGCTCTCCATTGTGCTCCTAGGCCCTAGAACACCTGGCCCATAGCCGTTCAATAAATATCTGTGGAGGATTCTCGAAAACGCAGGGACCACAGACGCTTTATTTGCCCCCTCCCCCCCTCAGGAAAGACAAAGGTGAAGAGGCCCGAGGGCAAAGAGACAGCGCGACACGTTTCCCTCCCTCTTCCCTCCGGGCTTGGCACCCGGGGGATGCTCGCTGGGCGAGATGAATCGCCTCCCACACAACCCCGGATCGGGCCCTCGGCCGCCGGGCCTGGGAGAGCAGCCACCGCATGGCCCAGGCCCGCCTCCCTCCCTCCCGGCCTGCGCTCCCGCTGCCGCCCAGCACACGTCTGCGCCCGCCTCAGGCCGGACAACTGCGCGCGCCCGCGCTCCCGGCCCCCCGCACAGCCGCCCGCCGGAGCGCTGCGGA
Source organism: Mirza zaza (assembly GCA_008750895.1). Lineage (NCBI taxonomy): Eukaryota > Metazoa > Chordata > Mammalia > Primates > Cheirogaleidae > Mirza > Mirza zaza. The sequence goes on from VSMD01065359.1 coordinate 39,823, forward strand.
CGCCGCGGCCCGGCCTGAGCCCGCCGCCGCCGCCGCCGTCCACGTGCTCGTCCGCCGGCCGCTCTCCGGCCGCAGCCCGCCCGGGCCGGAGGGGTCGAGCCGGGGAGGTCCGGCCGGGCCCTGCCGCCGCGCTCCTCCGGGCCCGAGAGGCCGGGAAGGCGGAGGGCGGGAAGACGCCGCCGCCGTGAGGCGCCCAGGGCCGAGCGGCGGCGGCGGCGCCGGGGGTCGCGAAGACGCAAGACCCCGGCCGAGGCGACGCTCCGGCCGCGGCCGCCCGCCCGCTCGCTCACTCACCACGGTCCGGCGCGGCAGCGCGCCGGGGGTCCGGGACAGGGCCCGGCGGAGCCTCCGCGCCCGGCCCGAGCGGGTCCCCCCGGAGCTCTCGGAGCCGCTGTCGTCCGAGATGACGATAAAGTCCTCCATGGCTGCGGGCCCCGGCCGAGCCAGCGCGCGAGCGGCCGGCGAGCCAGGCGGCCGCGGCGGCGGCGGCTTCGGTTCCTGCTGCCGAAGCGGTGGCGGCGGCGGTAACCGAGGCCATCACCCCGCCGGCCCCGCCCCTTCCCGCCCCGCGCACCGCCCCTTTCCGCCCCGCGCACCGCCCCTTTCCGGCCCCGCGCCCCGCCCCTTCCCGCCCCGCGCCCTGCCCCTTTCCGGCCCCGCGCCCCGCCCCTTCCCGCTCCGAGCCCCGCCCCTTTCCGGCCCCGAGCGCCGCCCCGCCCCGCCCACCGGCGTGAGCCAGCGGGTCAGGGCCGCGCTCTCCGCGCCCGGCGGCGCCCGGCCGCCCTTCCCTTCCTGAGGGGAGGCGAAAGAGAAAGGAGTCGCAGCCGGCGCGGGCCGGCGTCGCGGGCGTGCGAGACGCCGAGACGCTTCCCCACCTGCTTCCAGCTGACGGAAGTGTGAAGTGAGGTGCGGCCAACCCTACCTGGCCCAGGTGTGAGCCGGGCGGCGCTCCGGCTGAGCGGCCTTGACTGACTGGCGGGGAGACAGACGGCCCCTCGAGGGCTGCCGACCTGGCCTCCGAGTGACTGGCTAGCGGAGGGCTCCCCAGCTGACGGCCTTGCTGACAGGGGAGGGGGACCCCTGGGTGACGGAGGGCTCCCCAGCTGACGGCCTTGCTGACAGGGGAGGGGGACCCCTGGGTGACGGNGGAGGGCTCCCCAGCTGACGGCCTTGCTGACGAGGGAGGGGGACCCCTGGGTGACGGAGGGCTCCCCAGCTGACGGCCTTGCTGACGAGAGAGGGGGACCCCTGGGTGACGGAGGGCTCCCCAGCTGACGGTCTTGCTGACAGGGGAGGGGGACCCCTGGGTGACGGTGGGCTCCCCAGCTGACGGCCTTGCTGACGAGGGAGGGGGACCCCTGGGTGACGGAGGGCTCCCCAGCTGACGGCCTTGCTGACAGGGGAGGGGGACCCCTGGGTGACGGAGGGCGGGTGGCCCGGCTTCCGGCGGAGGTAGGGGAGAGACCCCACTTCCCCGGCACCTGTGGGAGGATGTCTGTAGGATAAATTCCTGCAAGTGGAATTATTGGGTCAGAGGCCAGGCTTTTGTTATTGTTTTGATCAGTGATGTCCAACGACCCTTCTATTTTTTTTTTTTTAATTTTACTTCTTTTATTTAAATATTTTTTTCTTATATTTTATTATTTTATCTTTCTGTTCTTCGTTTATGTAGACCCTTCTAAACTGAACCATTTTGCAGTTGCCACCAACAGTGTGTATGTCTCTCAGGAATTTAAATCGTGAGATTTAGAGAGTGGTTCTGTTGGTAGCGGGATTGGAAGCTGAAAAAGTGCACAGAGAGCAGCCACGAGGAAGCAGAGGCCACGAATAAGCAGAGGCATAAAGATGAAAAGAGACAGCCCCAAGAGAGGAAGTGGTAGGTAGTTGGCTGGTTGGTGGTAGGTGAGGAACTTTAAAATCAAAACAACTCTAGTACAATAGATGTAAGTTATTGACAAAACTCTGCTGCTCAGGCTCCAACGAATTTGCAAAATATGTTAAGAGATCCAGAGAAAAATGTGTTTAGCAGAAGGGGGATTTGTTCCTCATGGACGGAGACAGGCTGTTCTCTGGCTCTCTGGCTGCTGCTACATCAGTAGCAGTTCTCCCAATGTGTCAGACTCCCAGCTGCCAGCTCTCGCTTGGACTGTACACACTGCACTCTTCGGGGCCTGCCCTGAGCACTCCCTAATATAGGAGACCTCCGACTCAACTTCTTTTTTTTGAGACAGAGTCTCGCTTTGTTGCCCAGGCTAGAGTGAGTGCCGTGGCGTCGGCCTAGCTCACAGCAACCTCAAACTCCTGGGCTCAAGCAATCCTGCTGCCTCGGCCTCCCGAGTAGCTGGGACTACAGGCATGTGCCACCATGCCCGGCTAAGTTTTTCTATATATGTTTAGTTGGCCAATTAATTTCTATTTATAGTAGAGACGGGGTCTCTACTATAGAGCTACTCTTGCTCAGGCTGGTTTCGAACTCCTGACCTCGAGCAATCTGCCTGCCTCGGCCTCCCAGAGTGCTAGGATTACAGGCGTGAGCCACCGCGCCCTGCCAAGACTCAATTTCTTTCTCTGGGACACCCCCACCAGTCCCTGCCAGGGACAATCTATTAATAACCTATATCCTTTTGTTGTTGAGGGGTCCTCGTCTGGAGGTGCTTCTTGGGGAGTGCCAGCAAGAGCCTTAACCCTCAGCCACCTTTTGTGCTATCCAGTTGACTCACATGTGGAAAACTTACATAATTCAAGGAGGAAGGGCATGTAGGCAGCTCCCATCCTGGTGCTCTTCTCTTAGCACTAGACCGTCTTTTCTCCTCCCTTCCTTCACTCTCAAGGGCTTTGGAAAAGCTCATCCAGGTCAAATGGTTCAGTGAATTCAGGCAAGTTCTCAGCTTGGGGAGGGAGAGAGAAGCTTGTTGGACCTTAAAACTTGTGGGAAGAGAATGTGGGAATAAGCGGAGTGGCTCCCATCTCTTTCCACTGGGGACAGGCAATGGATGGTTGCCGTCTACAATAAATACTAGTCACCCATGGATATATGAACTACTTGGAAAAATTTCAAATACCTATTTTTGTTGCAGAATTTATAATAAAATGATTAATATTAATAATTGACCTTCAAGCATAAAAATAGTGATATGACTTTTGGAGTACAATAGTGTTCTGATTATATATATCTTTCTCGTCAGCCATCCTGCCTGAAACTCAGGAAACACAGGGTTCCTGGTGGTGTAATATGAGAACACCTGAAAATTACCTTGCCCTTACTTGGCAACCCAGGTGGGATAAATACTGGCCCTGGAGTTGCTTTCCTTAAATCTGTAAGTAATGTCACTTATGTTTTCTTGGCCATCCTGGGTTTATCCCCAAATATGCTGTTTACTTAAGACTTCCAAAATGATGGTATCTTTTTTAGAAATGTGTATATGTGTGTGTATATTTGTTAGAGTGACACTTCTTCATAGACTTGCTCCCCCCAAATCATACATTGATCCCATGTAAATTGAGAGGCTAATATAGTCTTTTATGCATCGAATGGATACTGTTTTTACTGAGCAACTGCTAGGTGCCAGGCACCATGTTAGGGGTCAGGGATAAAGCAGTGAGAAGGATAGCCATCGTCTCTGCCCTCACATAGCTCAGCAGTTAAGGAGGTATCCCTAGTTTGTGAATAAAGAAAAAAAATCCTATTACTTTCTTTTAATAATTTTTTTTGAGACAGAGTCTTATACTGTTGCCTGAACTAGAGTGCAGTTGCGTGATCATAGCTCACTGCAGCCTCAAATTCCTGGGCTCAAGCAATCCTGCCTCAGCCTCCTCAGTAGCTGGAACTACAGGTATACAACACCAACCCCAGCTGATTTTTCTATTTTTTATTTATAGAGATAGGATTTCTCTGTGTTGCTCAGGCTGGCCTCAAGCAATCCTCCTGCCTTGGGCTCCCAAAGTGCTAGGATTACAGGCATGAACCACCATGCCTGGCTAATAATTAATTTTTAATTGAAAATTATAAATGAAAAAAGTTACGCATGGAAAAATAAGTGCAAAAATGCAAATAAAAATTACAATGAAATACCACATCACACTCATTAGGATGGTTAATTTTATAAAACAGAAAATATGGCCAGGAATGGTAGCTCATGCCTGTAATCTCAACACTTTAGGAAGCAAAGGTGGGAGGACTGCTTGAGCCCAGGAGTTCAAGACCAGCCTGGCCAATAATGAGAACCCTATCTCTACAAAAAAATTTAAAAATTAGCTGGGCATGCGTGTAGTCCCAGCTACTGGGGAGGCTGAAGGAGGAGGATCACTTGAGCCTAGGAGTTGGAGACTGCAGTGAGCTATGATGATGCCACTGCCTTCTACCCCAAGCAACAAAGGAGACCCTGTCTCAGAAAAAGCAACCAAACAAACAAAAAACAGAAAGTAAGATTTGGCAAGGATGTAGAGAAATTGGAACCTTTCTGCATTGCTGGTAGGAAAGTAAAATGGTGCAGCAGCTATGGGAAACAGTTTGGCCATTCCTCAAAAGGTTAACCATAGAATTATCATATAATCCAACAATTCTACTCCTAGACATTTTCTCCGAAGAATTGCAAGTAGGGATTCAAACAGGTACTTGTCCAGCAGTCTTCATAGCAGCATTATGTACAATAGCCAAAGGTAGAAACAACTTGTGTCCATCAGCAGATGAATGGATAAAAAAATGTGGTATGTACATACAATAGAATATTACTCAGCCATACAAAGGAATGAAATTCTGAGGCCTGCCACAATGTGGAATAACCTTGAGGACATTATGCTAAGTGAAATAAGCCAGACACAAAAGGGCAAATATTGTGTGATTCTATTTATGTGAGCTACCTAGAATAGGCAAGTTCACAGAGATAGAAAATAGAGGTTATTGGGGCTTAGGGAAGGGAGCATGGGGATTTATTGTTTAATGGGTACTGAGTTTCCGTTTGGGACAATAAAAGGTTCTGGAAATAGTGGTTATGGTTGCACAACATTGCGAATAAACTAATACCACCGAAGCGTACATTTAAAATGGCTTGATAAATTTTATTATATATATATTTTATTAAAATATGTGACTAGTTTGCTTTTATCAAAATTAAAAAGGTTATAGACAAGGCTAAAGGCCTCTTTGACTGCCTCCCCATCCTAATTCCCAATTCCTCCTCTTCAGTGCTTCTGTGTTTATTCCTCTAAAACTTTTCACTCTGTATTTACCTGAATTCATGTTTGTTTCTTAAAATGACATACATTTTAGCTTTATCTAAGAGCATATTTGCGTTAGTATGGAGATTCGAAACCATCATTTGTAGTAAAAATGTTCTAAGCAAAAAAGTTCCTGTGTTATTAATGTAGGTTTTTTTTCTCTTTTTTTTTGGTTGATATACATCTTTAAAAGATTGTTTTTTCTTTTATTTTTCTAGTTTTCATGACATGGCAGGGTCAGTGCCTGCAGACTCACTTTTGTTTATGCTAATGCTGCCCAGCTCGGGTTTCTCCCCTGCCGTATAGGGAACACTCTGTCCCTCCAGGTATAATCTCCCAGTTTCAGGGCATTCCTGGCTTTCCTGCTGGATTGCTTTAGCAGGCAGCCTCTTAGTATAAATAACATTATTTAAATCATTTTCTTGTCCTTTTCCCCTGCTTCTATCCCAGCTTCTAATTTGCTGAGCTATCCGGTAGATGTCAAAGTCTTTGTAACAATTTTGTTTTATCCCCTGTGTGCAGAGATGATACATCCTCATTTGAGAAAACTAAAGCAATTCAGAATGGTTACAAAGCAGAATGTGTAACACTATCAATCTTCAGTAACATCTTTTTTTTTTTTTTGAGACAGAGTTTCACTTTGTTGTCCAGGCTAGAGTGAGTGCTGTGGCGTCAGCCTTGCTCACAGCAACTTCAAACTGCTGGGCTCAAGCAATCCTCCTGCCTCAGCCTCCCAAGTAGCTGGGACTACAGGCATGCACCACCATGCCCGGCTAATTTTTTTCTAGATATTAGTTGGCCAATTAATTTCTTTCTATTTATAGTAGAGACGGGGTCTCGCTCTTGCTCAGGCTAGTTTGGAACTCCTGACCTTGAGCAATCCGCCTGCCTTGGCCTCCCAGAGAGTTAGGATTATAGGCGTGAGCCACCGGGCCTGGCCTTCAGTAACATCTTTCCAGACATCTCTGAATAACCATTCAGATATGGTTACACACATGTGCAAAAACACAATTTTACATAAACGGGATCATACTGTGCATCACAGTTGGCTTTATTACTATGTCCTTACAGTTTTCTGTATCAGTGATTATGTATCTCCATTATCTATATTATCAATTTTATTTGTTCATAATATTTTTAAAATAGCATGACATTTTATCTTTTTATATATAAAAGCATAAAGAAACAAAAAATTTACCACATTCTCCCATCCCTGGTATCACTAATTGAACGGTTTGTAAAATTAAAAGAAACACATCTGTGAGATTAGAAATTTCTCGCTAAAAGAAGTTAGAAAATGAAAAGTAGAAGTTGAAAGCTACACTCCCTTTTCTAGTTCTTCTTCCCAAGGCTAAATACCTTTAAAAGTTTCTTGTGAATCCTTCAAAACATACAAAATTACTACATATAATTATTTCTTTTCTATCTCTGTTTTAACACACAAAAAAGATTATACTATATGTAATTATTTACTTTGCTGTTTTCATTTAACATGTCTTGGAGATCGTTCCCTAACTGCAGTATATATTTCTCTTTTTAACAGCTTGCATAAAAAAGTCAGTCTTTAGAATGTGCCACAATTTATTTAAATGCTTCTTTGTAATGGATATTTGTTTATTTCTAGGGTTTCATTTATTTATTGTGTAATTTTGTTTTTACTATTACCAATTATGTTACAAGAATATCTTTGTAACAAGTCTTGCCAGCATATCCACAGGGAAATTCTTAAGCACAGGCAACTGGGTTAAAGGATATATGTGTTTTATATATTGGTAGAAATACCAAATTGTCATCCAGAAAGGTTGCACTAAGTAACATTTGAACAAAAGTGTTTGAGAGTGCTTATTTCCCAAAATTCCCCAAGCACTGGTTATCAAACTTTTTAGTTGTTGCCAATCAAATAATTTAGGGTTGGTATCTTATCCTGATTTGCATTTACTTCATTATGAGTCAGTTGAGATACTTTTAAAATGTTCATTGGCCATTTTTTTCCTTTGAACTGTCTATTCATATACATTGACTTTTCCCCCTCCTATGCTGTTCATCTTTTTCAATAGCTATCAGTGGGATTTATATGACTAGCTAACCCTTATTTAAGTAAAGTATTAAATTGCTTGGTTAATTTATTCAACTAGACACAAAATAATAAACCCTTAGGATGTTTTCAATATTATCCTGCAGCCTTAAGCATTCTCACACATACATCTTTGTAAGCTGGACCAAATACCTCCTTAAAGTTCGATTTCTGGAAGTGAAGTTACTGATTTCAAGTTGAATTCTTTGTCCAAATGTTCAAAATAGCATTTTGTGATGGGGAGATGGTCCAAGAATGGGAAGTAGTAGAGAAAAAGAAAGAGGAACTAAAAGGTTACTCCTAATTGCAAGGCTAATTGCCTCTAAATTAGAATACAACTAGCAGGCTAATTGATGATGTTATCATCCTAGCTGCTTTCATCAATAAGCTTCTTAAAATTCTAAATCTCCTGTCTATTTGAGTGTCCAGACCTCCTGGGAATCTTCACATCCTAGGGTAAAAAAAAAATTAATTGTCTAATTTTTGTGTGAATAATAGCATTAAAATTAATTATAAGCACATTCTGAATCATTTAATGGCCATGCAGTTTCAACATTGACTTTATGTTTACAATTGTCTGAGTTGGTACACAACATTTGAAGGAACACTGGCATTATGGGAGTTCATGAATTTTAATTAAATGAGGGGACGTAGGGGAAGAATTGCGTCAGCTTCCTTTCAGGAAGGTAGACTTTTGGGGCTGGTGGACTCCTGGTCAAGCAGAGCTCCAAAAAGCCTGTGCACAAAGCAATCCATTAAATTAGAATAATGTAGGAAATGATTTAGGGGAGGATGAATTGCAGAAGTCCTGTCTCTATACCTAATAACTTGTTCATTGGCAATAAGTGTAGTAGGAAATATAGAGTGAAGTAGTTTTACATTTCTGACATGAGTAAATAATTGGATTAGGACATCAATTCAAGCCAAATTGCATTAAAGACCACAATCCCAGCCTTAGTTTTACAGGAGTTACCAGATGACACTGCATTAAACTGGCATTGCAAGATGGCTTAGTGGTGGTTTTGACCAAGTACGATGTCTGCCTTGAGTTAGAAAAGAACTGACGTTATTAATACCAATTTTGTACAACATAATTATCTGAATATTTTCTGCGTTTGTATTATTGACAGACAAAATCAAAGAGATAAAATTGGTGTGCTCTCATTGATTGTTCTAATGGGCATTTGTTTGATTAATAATGATATATGAAATGCTAATCTATTTTTCTTTTTCCCAATGTTACTTTCTTGTGAGAAGACATCCAAGTCAAAAATCTACTACTCAAATTAAGTTGTCCTTTGTCCTAGGTACCATTATACGCATATTCAAATATATTCTACATATTTGTAACAATATTGTGGCTAGAGTTTTGGTTTATACATTTCACTTAATGTATACTGTAAATATTTTCTGATTTTGCTAATCTGTTTTTATTGTTGTGTCCCTTTGTGCTTTTGACTTACACATTCTCCCTTGACTTATTTAATGTTGTTTTCACAGGTATGGAAGCTTATACATCTTTCTCCATGATCATGTAAACATCTCCAAAGATATAGACATATGTGCACATACATATAAATATATATAAAAGATTGTGAATTTGTCATTTGCTTTTACTAAGGTGAGATCACAAACTATATATAGTTCTGAGATAACATTATTTTTTGCTTAACTTATCAGGGTAGCCTCAGATCAATAGCTACAGATTTTTAAATATAATTTTTTAATAATTTTTTAAGTGACATGGTTATCCCAAGTGCAGTGGTAAAACTCTGTTCATCCTTCCCTCCCACCATTGATGGACATTCAAGTTGTTTTCAAGTTTTTTGTTTTTTTTTTTTGAGACAGAATCTCACTTTGTTGCCCAGGCTAGAGTGAGTGCCGTGGCGTCAGCCTAGCTCACAGCAACCTCAAACTCCTGGGCTCAAGCAATCCTGCTGCCTCAGCCTCCCAAGTAGCTGGGACTACAGGCATGTGCCACCATGCCCGGCTAATTTTTTTTTCTATATATATTAGTTAGCCAATTAATTTCTTTCTATTTATAGTAGAGATGGGGTCTAGCTCTTGCTCAGGCTGGTCTCGAACTCCTGAGCTCAAATGATCCGCCCACCTCGGCCTCCCAGAGAGCTAGGATTAACAGGCTTGAGCCACCGCGCCCAGCCTCAAGTTTTTTGTTATTACAAACAATGCCCCAATAAATATTCTCATAGATTCATCATTAGATTATTAGAACTAAGATCACTAGATCAAAGGATATGTATATTTTTGTTTTTAGTGTATAAGGGCATATTACTTGCTTTAAAAGGTTGTAGGAAATATCATCCAATATCAATGAGTAGATTTTATTTGAATCTTTTTTTGTTGTTATTTCAGATTATTAAGGGGGTACAAAAGTTTTGGTTACATGAATTGCTTTTGTACAGATTGAGTCAAAGTTGTAAGTGTGTCTCTCACCTAGATCGTGTGCACTGTACCAGTTAGGTGTGAATTCACACGTCCTCTCCTCCCTGCTGCCACCTGCTTGATTTCTGTTGAATTTAGCTATCATATGTGCACATGAATGTTGATCTATTTGTTCTAATTTAGCAGTGAGTTCATGTGGTTTTTGTTTTTCTTTTGTCTTAAAAACGCTTTTTTTTATTTAAAAGAAAATTTTAAAAAAAGAAGAAGAAAGCTAGAACAATAGCAACACCTTGAGAGAGGAGTTCCCAGTAGTAGAGAGTGGCCACCAAAGTCAGTTTGACCATAGAGAATGACAGGGAAACAATTGAATTTGACAACTGGACTGTGACCTATTCCTCCTCTTCAGTCTGTTCTCCTCTGCCTCTTCCAGTCTAGTTTCCTCCTCCTCCTCTGGTCTGTTATCTTTCAGTCTGGCCTCCTCCTCCTCTTCCAGTCTTTTCTCTCAGTTTTTGTTTTTTCGAGACAGAGTCTGTTGCTTGAGCTAGAGTGCTGTAGCGTCAGCCTAGCTCATAGCAGCTTCGAACTCCTGGGCTCAAGTGATCCTCCTGCCTCAGCCTCCTGAGTAGCTGGGACTACAGGCATGTGCCACCATGCCCCGCAAATTTTTTCTATGTATATTTTTAGTGTCCAGCTAATTTCTTTCTATTTTTAGTAGAGATGGGGTCTCACTTTTGCTCAGGCTGGTCTCAAACTCCTGAGCTCAAACGATCTGCCTGCCTCAGCCTCCCAGAGTGCTAGAATTACAGGAACGAGCCACTGCAACTGGCCAGTTTTTGTTTTCCAATTCTTGAAGTACTTCACTTAAAGGATGGTCTCCAGTTCCATCCAGGTTTTTACAAAAGGCACTAGTTCACCATTGTTTTTATGGCTGAGTAATACTCCATGGTATACATATACCACATTTTATTAATCTACTCATGTATTGATGGGCACTTGGGTTGTTTCCACATCCTTGTAATTGTGAGTTGTGCTGCTATAAACATTTGAGCACAAGCGTCTTTTTGATAAAATGTGTGTGTGTGTTTTTTTCCTTTGGATAGATACCCAATAGTGGGATTGCTGGATCAAATGGCATGTCTACTTTCAGTTCTTTGAGGTATCTCCATACTACTTTCCATAGAAGTGGTACTAGTTTGCAGTCCCACCAACAGCATATAAGTATTCCTTTCTCCCCATATCCATGCCAGCATCTGTTGTTTTGGGATTTTTTGATAAAAGCCATTCTCACTGGAGTTAAGTGATATCTCATTTTGTGGTTTTGATTTGCATCTCCCTGATGATTAGAGACAGCATTTTTTCATATGCTTATTGTCCATTAGTCTATCTTCTTCTATTTATAGTTTTTGTCTACTTTTTAATGCAGTTGTTTGATGTTTTCTTGCTGATTTGCTTGAGTTCTTTGTAGATTCTGGTTATTAGCCCTTTATTGGTTTTATAGCATGCAAATATTTTCTCCCATTCTGTAGGTTGTCTGTTTGCTCTATTGATTGTCTCCCTGGCTGTGCAGAAGCTTTTTAACTTAATCAGGCACCATGTGGATCCTGTTCCAGTCTTCTACATGTGGCTATCCAATTTTCCCAGCACCATATATTGAATAGGGATTCTTTTCCCTATTGTATGTTTTTGTCTGCTTTTTCAAGGATCAGATGGCTATATAAGGATGGTTTTATGTCTGGGTTCTCTGTTCTGATCCATTGGTCTAGGTCTCCGCTCCTGTGCCAGTACAATGCTATTTTGGTTACTATAGCCTTGTATTATAGCTCAAAGTCCAGTAAAGTGGATGCTTCCCAATTTGTTCTTTTTGCTTAAGAGTGATTTGGCTATTCAGGATCTTTTCTGGTTACATATGAAGCATAGAATTATTTTTTCTAGATCTTCAAAAAATGACATTGGTACATTAATGGGAATTACATTGAATCTATAAATCACTTTGGGTAGTATAGACATTTTAACAATGGTGATTCTGCCAATCCATGAGCATAAGTTATTCCTTATCATGCATCCTCTGTTTGCATCCTCTGTGATCTTCTTCCTCAGTGTTTCATGGTTTTCCCTGGTCTTTTACCTCCTTGGTTAAATATATTTGTAGGTATTTTATTTTCTTTGTTGGTATTTTGAAGGGTGTTGAGTCTTTGATTTGATTCTCAGCTTGACTGTTGTTGATGTACAGGAATGCTACTGATCTGTGTACATTGATTTTGTAGCCTGAGACTTTGCTGAATTTATTTATCAAGTCCAGGAGTGTCCTGGCAGAGCCTTTGGGGTTTTCTAGGTATAAAATCATATGGTCAGCAAAGAGTGACAATTTGACCGCTTTTATCTTCATTTGGATACCCTTGATTTCCTTCTCTTTCCTGATTGCTCTGGCTAGGACTTCAACACTATGTGAAACAGAGTGGTGACAGTGGGCAACCTTGTCTGGTTCCAGCTCTAAGTGGGAATCCTGTCAGTTTTTCCCCATTCAGTATGATGTTGGCTGTGGGTTTGTCATATAAGGCTTTTATAATATTGAGGTATGTTCCATGTATGCCTATTTTCTTCAGAGTTCTTATCATAAAAGGGTACTGAATTTTGTTAAATACTTTTTCTGCATTTATTGAGATGATCATATGGTCTTTGTTTTTGCTTATATTTATGTGCTGAATCACATTTATAGATTTGCATATGTTGAACCATCCTTGCATCTCTGGGATGAAGCCTACTGGCTCATGGTGGATTATTCTTTTGATGTGCACCTGAATTCACTTTGCTAGGATTTTATTGGGAATTTTTGCATCCATATTCATAAGGTATTTTGGTCTATAGTTTTCTTTTTTGTTGTGTCCTTTCCTGGATTTAGTAGCAGAGTGATATTGGCTTCATAGAATGAGTTGGGGAGCATTCCTTCCTTCTCTATACTATGAAATAATTTCTACAGTATAAGTACCAGTTCTTCTTTATGGGTTTGATAAAATTCAGCTGTGAAATCATCTGGTCCAGGATTTTTTTTTTTTTTTGATAGGAGATTTTTTATTGCTTCCATTTTGTTACTTGATATTGGTCTGTCCAGGATTTCTCTTTATTCCTTCAAACAAAGTGTAAAAATAAGTATGACATTTATAAGACAATTGGAAATTTGAACACTGAGTAGATCTTTCACTAAATTAAGGAATTTATGTGTCTTAGACGTGATAATGGTAGAGGTACATACTAAAATATTTATGGATAAAAAAATTTGCTTCTAATTTGCTTCACAAAGGTACTGGTGGGAGAGAAGTGGATGGAAACATTGATGAAATAAGAGAGGGCATGAGTTGATAGTTGTTGAAGTTGGCATAACGCGAGTTTAATGATATAACCATTGTCTTATTTTATATATGTTTAAAATTCTCCATAATAGTAACAACTTTACAAAGCTGTAATATTTTACCCTATATCTTCAATGTATGAGGAAAATCATATCCTTATCATTCCCTTAGCACTGGGTGTTACCACTTTTTAATTTTTGTCAGTCTGATGTGTGTCAAAAGGTATTTGTTGCTACAATTCACATTTACCTTACTGCTAGTGAGGCTAATCATCTTGAGAAAGTATAAAGCTTCCTTTTTAGTAGCTAGCAGCTAGGTCATGTTGTTCTCAAATGAACAAAAAGGATAGTTTCTAAAATATAAATAAGATGCAGTCAAGGCCACTCTGTGACCATATCTGGAACAAGACAGAGACAAAGGCATTTTGCAACCATGAAAACAATAAAACAGCCCTCACTTCTGACTTTACCTGTGTGACTACTGCTTCTTTACCAATGACAACGTTAGTCTTGCTTTAATCCTCCTGACTAGTAACAAAGCTATTAAGATATACAGCTTCAGCTGTTCCAATTTATTGAAAGCCCTCAATCCACAACTGATCCTCACTTGCTTAACTTTTTTTGGAATAATCTAGCACAAGCCTAAATCCTATCAGAAGCCTCTTCCAGCTTCTTCTTGCTAGACCTCTACAGTTCCTCTGAAGTGTTTTCTCCCTGTTGCGCAAGGTAAATGAACCTATTTGTTATTATAGATTCCGTTTTTCCCCGAAAATAAGACCTACCCATAAAATAAACCCTAGCAGGATTTCTAAGCATTTGTGCAATATAAGCCCTACCCTGAAAATAAGACCTAGTGATGGGCGTGGCTACGCAGCATATCTGCACAACCCATGCATTTCGTCGCAGAGCGGTAAAGAAGATGAGCACCCTTACTCATCTGCCCCACGAGAGCTCTATTGCTCGACATGAGAGTTTGGGGCCAATAGTTCTAAAGGAAATAGAGTTGCAAGAAATTCAGGATGAAATTCGGGGTTTGGAGAGTTATGATGATGTTCCAGAAGAAGACGACTTAACTATATTTGAATAAATGTAGATTGTTGTACATTAAAAAAAAATAACACATGCCCTGAAAATAAGCCCTAGGGTGTCTTCTTGAGGAAAAATAAATATGAGACCCTGTCTTATTTTCAGGGAAACATGGTATGTTCCTGGTGGCCTTCGGTCAGTGGGCTCTAAAACAACCTTTTTTGTTGTTTTGAGACAGAGTCTCACTTTGTTGTCCAGGCTAGAGTGAGTGCTGTGGTGTCAGCCTAACTCACAGCAACCTCAATCTTCTGGGCTCAAGCAATCCTTCTGCCTCAGCCTCCCAAGTAGCTGGGACTACAGGCATGCACCACTGTGCCCGGCTAAGTTTTTGCATATATATTTTTAGTTGGTCAATTAATTTCTTTCTATTTTTAGTGGAGACGGGGTCTCACTCAGGTGGGTTTCAAACTCCTGACCTCGAGCGATCCACCCGCCTCGGCCTCCCAGAGTGCTAGGATTACAGGCGTGAGCCACCTTTTTAAAGTGTATTGTCCATTAGGATTTCTTCTTTTTTTTTTTTTTTTTTTTTGAGACAGAGTTTCACTTTATTGCCCAGGCTAGAGTGAGTGCCATGGCATCAGCCTAGCTCACAGCAACCTCAAACTCCTGGGCTCAAGCAATCCTGCTGCCTCAGCCTCCCAAGTAGCTGGGACTACAGGCATGTGCCACCATGCCTGGCTAATTTTTTCTATATATATTAGTTGGCCAATTAATTTCTTTCTATTTATAGTAGAGAT